>JAOEGS010001082.1:0-18694 GCA_025447755.1 Corythornis vintsioides | reverse complement strand
CCACCAAAACCCGGCACCGGCCGGATGGGCCCACCGGGGGGGGGGGGGGGGGGGGGGGGGGGGGGTAGGGGGGGGTGGGGGGGGGATTGGGGGGGTGGGGGGGGATGTGGAAGACGCGCAAGCACAGCCGGGGGCTCAGCCCTGGCTGCCGCAGGACGAGAGGCTGTCGTAGAGCGAGTCGCTGAGGGACTCGGAGTGTTCCAGCCCGGAGGGGCCGTGCCCCCCATCCCGAGAACGGGCCTCTGTGCTCCCCTCGTCCCCCACGTCCGAAGCGCTGGGCGTCCGGCTGCTGCTGGCGCTCAGGGCGGGGGGCATCGGCAGGGGACCCTCTGGGGATGCCCCTCGGCACCCAGGTGGGCTGCAGATGGGCGCCTGGGGAGGGGGGTGGAGGGGCAGCACAGTCAGATTTTGGAGGGGAAGGGGCTTTGCTGCATCCCCCCCACTCCCCAACGATTCTAATTCCACCCCAGCCTCCCCCTCCCTTACCACGGTGGGACAGTGCAGCCCCTCCAGCCCCTCGGGGGGGCATCCGAAGGGGTCGGTGGCACCGCAGGCTTTGGCGTTGGGGAAGGTCCAGTTCTTGCTGGGCTGGACTCGCCGCGGCCTCCGGCCCTCGGCACCGGTCTCTGCGGGGACAACGGGGCAGGGGGGGCATGAGCGTCAGCCTAAGGGACCCCCACCCCCATCACCACCCCCCGCAGTGCTCACCCGGCACCGGCGGAGTGACACTGACCTTGAGGGCCCAGGCGGTGACCCGGGGGGCCGGGGGGAGCCGGGGGGCGGCAGGTCGGGGCGCTCCGGTGTTTCCCGGCTGCCGGCAGCTCCTCGGTGCTGGGCACCTCCCGCTCCAAGGTGCGGGCCTTGCGTGGCACTTTGGTGACGGGGGCGGGTCGCGCCAGCACGACGCTGGGCAGCGGCTCGGGGCGGCCTCGGGGTTTTGGGGTGTTCTTGGCAGGGACCCCCCCATAGTCAGGAGGCGGGAAGGTCCCAATCCCGCTGTCCAGTGTCCGCGTCAGAGACCCGCAGGCTGCCGGCACCAGGGGAGAGGTGTCAGTGCTTGTGATGGGGGGGGTGTCTCTACCAGTGTCCCCCTCCCCACCGTACCCCACTCACCAGCGAAGTGCTGCGATGTCCCTGACTCCGACAAGCTCTCGTCCGATGGCAGCTCGTCCCGGAGCCCCCCGCCGGGCACCTTGGAGTGGGAGGAAAACAAGGTGAGTGGAGCGGCCACAGCGTGGGTTACGTGGCTGATGGCAACGGGTGGAGGTCCTCACCTTGTCGGGGGGCTCCCGCAGGTGCCCCACAATGCCGTTGCGGGGCGGGCGGCAGAGCCGGAGGTCTTTGGCGTCGGGGGGCACCCGCCGGAGGTCACAGAGCTCCCGCTTGTGCTCCAGGCGGCTCTCGTAGGGCGCGTCCTTCCCGTCCACCCTGGGGACGCCGCTGCGTTGGGGTGAGGTCACCTCCCAAACCCCCACCCCACCCCAGAAGGGACCCCGGGTGGGCACCGACCTGTCCAGCAGCTGCTGCATGAAGGTCTCGGCCGTCACCTCCTGGTACATGACGGGGAGGGGGCCGGGGCCACAGGGGGGGCCGCGGGGATGCCCCTTCTCCAGCGCCAGCCCTTGGAGGAAGGCGTGTTCCTCTCGCAGCGCCTTCCGCAGATCCTCCGCCTTCTCCATCAGCTTCGAGATGTTGAGGCTCTCGGCTTCCAGTTTACGGGCGGCCAACTTGACCTCCCGGCGGAGCGGAGCCGGGGTCCCGGCCCAGTCCCGCCCGCGCCCACCGTCACCCCGGCGGCTCAGGGCGGGCAACTTGCTGCGGCGGAGCCCGAACCAACTGGCCAAGCCGCCGACGGCTTTGCCCTTGGCTTCTCCTGCTGGCACCCGCTCCTGCCCCTGCAGCCGCAGCACGTTCTCCTCGATGCCCTTCATCACCTTCTCCTCAATGGCCGAGTGCCCGGCAGCGCCCGGTGCTGCCGGCGGCCCCACGCCCGGGGTCTCGCCGGCTGGTGGCGGTTTGTGGGGGGGTCCCGTCGCCTTGCCCCCCGTCGGCTCCTCGCCCCGCGGCGTTACGGCTTTACCGGCACCCGCTTTGGTGGGCAGCTTGGTGGGGCTGCCGTGGGGGCTGCGGGTGGCCTTGGCGGGAGGTGCCGGGGGGACCCGCGGCGGGGTCCTGCCACCGGTGGGACGTCCCTTGCCCCCCGCCTTGCCAGGCTCGCCCATGGAACCCGAGGAGTAGCAGCGGGCCAGGGGCTCCCCGCTGTGTGCTGCCTCGGGGTGCTTCAGGCTGCCCCCCAAATTCCCCCGGGCTGAGGGTCGCGCATCAGCCCCGTGACCCCGCTCGGGCCGCCCTGGGCCAGGGGGCTCATGGCTCTCGGCCCCCCGCAGCTTGCCCAGGGCGGCCAAGCGCTCCTTGAAGGGCAAGTAGCCCGGCTCGGGGGGCTTCTTGCCAGGGCGGCGGGAGGGGGCCGAGCCCCCCGTGCCACGGCGGGTGCTGGGGGGAGACGCAGCCCCCCGCTCCCCTCCGGCCGGGGGTCCCGGCGGCCTGGGGGTCTGCTCAGCCGCCTCATAGGCGTGGGGCGGGGGGAAAGCAGGGGGCTCGGGGGAGCCAGGTTCCGGGGGGGCGTCGGGGGAGGCTCGGCGGCTGAGCGCCGGGGAGGCCTCGGGGTTGCCGCTGCGACAGGGGATCTTGGAGGCCCGGGCGAGCTGGGGGCTGAGGCGCAAAGCCCCGGGGGGGGGTGGCAGCTTCAGCACCTTGGGCGGCGATGGCAAAGGGTTGGGTCCCCCAGCCGGCGAGAGCGAGGAGAAACCCCCCTCGGGGCTCTCCTCGCCTGGGGCGTAGAGCCGAAGGAAAGCAGGGTGCTCGCCGTGCCGCTGCCGGGGGGAGCCCCCAGGGGCTTCCCCGTTCTGCCGGCAGCAGCCCCCGTCCCCTCGCAGCAGCCGCTCGGCCAAGGCGCTGAGCAGGGTTCCCCGGGGCGGTGCAGCCTCCTCCGGTGAGGAGCAGGGGCTGCCCTCAGCCCCCCGCCATCCCCCAGTAGCCCCCGGTCCCCGCAGCGGGCAGTGGGGCCATCCCGGGGCAGCACAGGGCTCAGGGGAGCCGGGGGAGGCCGGGGGGGGGCCCAGCAGCGGGTCAGTCTCCTCCAGCTTGCGCAGCACCTCCAGGATCTGGGCTTTCTTCTTGAAGAAGGGGGAGAGGGCGTCCAGAGGGGGAGCCCCCGGGCTGAGCCCGGGGCTGCCTGATGGCACCGATGGCGTCACCTGTGGGGTCCGGGCACTGTCACCCCTTGGTGACCCAGAACTGAAGCCCCATAGTACTGTGGTGTGGTTGGGAGAGGGGGGGATGCCCTGTGGACACCTTGAGGGGAGTGGGACAAGGAGAGGGACAGCAGGATTTGGAATGGGGACACTACTGGGATGGGGACAGTGACACTGGGGGTCAAGGCAATAGCGTGAGCGTGGGGAGGGGAAAGCCACAGCCAGGAGGGGGGGGACAGTGGTGGGGGGACAGTGGTGGGGGGTTGAAGACGCCGATACCCACCTCTGGTAGGGGGATGCAGAGGCTGGGGGGCAGCGGGGGTGGCAGGTGCTCAGCAGAGTCCGGCTGGGGGTTCATCGGGACATCCAGGGGCACTGGCACGGGGTGCAGCGGCAGCTGGGGAAGGAGGAGACACCAAATTAGGGGTTTTTGGCAGGGAGGGGGTACTCTGCCCCATGGCCCTCCCCTGCCTTGGCACCAAGGCAGCCCCAGCTGTACCTGGGGCAGGGATCCTGCCGAGAGCTGCAGCTTCTGCTGGAAGAGGTCACTCAGCGCCTGGTTCTGCCGCTCCAGGTCAAAGACCCTCTTCTTCAGCTTGATGCACTCCTCGCGCAGGTCCTGCCCGGGGCAGGATGGGGAGGGGGAGGTGGTGTCAGCCAGGACCACCCCCCAGCTCCCCAGCACAGACCCCCCCCCCCAGACCCCCTGACACCCACCTTCTGGTTGAGCAGAGCCTGCACCACGTGGTTGGCGACCTGGGGAGCAGAGGATGGGCCTGGGTGGGGTGCAAGGGCACACAAAGCCCCGTGCCCCAGCACAAATGTGTGTGTGTGTGTGTGTGTGTGTGTGTGTGTGTGTGTGTGTGTGTAACACGTGTGTCCAAATACCTCATCCAGGCAGCGCTCGTAGGTCTCCCGCTGGTTCTCATTGGCCTGGGCCAGAGCCGAGTTCTCTGCCTGGGGACAGAGGAGACAGCTCAGGGGATATGGTGGAGGGGGCCCAAGCACCTGGACCACCCCCCCCAACCATAGCAATAACGAGCCCTTTCCTCTACCTGGTGGACCCAGGAGTGGTGGCAAATGAGGCCACAGAAAGCAGAAAGGTGCAGACCCTCACCGTGGTGTCTGGGCCACAGCTTGGCATCAGCTGCACCATGACGCTGGCCGCAGCTGCACCGTGGCTGTGGCTGCCCTGGTGGCATCATCCATAAATGCATGGTGGCCGTGGCTGCACGGTGGCAGTGGCCACGGTTGCCTTGAGGCACTGGCCACAGCTGCCTTAGTGGCCCCAGTTTCTGGTGGCCGTGGCACGGCTGCCCGGTGGTCCCAGCAACCAGTAACCCCAGTTCCCGGCCCGCCCCCATACCTCCAGCTCCCGCAGGCGCTGCAGCAGCTCATGGCTGGTGCCCGTCTCGCCAAGCACCGCGGGGCTCCCGTCTCCCGGCACCTCCGCCACGCTCTCCGACATCGCTGGCTGCGGGGGGGACACGGGTCAGGAAGTGGGGGGTCCCCCCCTGGTCCCCGTGGCACTGCCAGGCCCTGGGCAGCCCAGACACCCCCTTTACCTCGTTCGGGATGTCCCCTGACCCGTCCCTCCGCGGTGTCACCTGCGGGGGGAGAACGGAGCTGAGGATGGGGGATGGAGCCTCAGGGCAGCCCCCGGGCCAAACCCTGACCTCACCGGCACCAGCACCCGGAGCCACAGGGACCCCTCCTGCAGCCCTGCCCGGGGTGCAGGGACCCTGGAACCGGCCCCGGCCCCGGGGCACCGGGATGCACAACACCCCGGGGACTGGTACCGGCCCTGGGGCACCGGAATGCGCAGCCCCCGATGCACAGGACCCCCGGGGTGCAGACGGACCCCCCTTCAGCGCACACCCCGCTGCCTCCGGGACTCCCCCCGCCACCGGTGCCTTCCAGCGCCGCTCGCATCGGAACCGGGGCCGGCCCCGAGCACCGGCCCCGAGCATCGGCCCCGGCCTGGTTGTACCCCCTCCCGCCCCCGCCGAGCTCCCGCCTCCGCCGCGCACTCACGCCCGGGGCTCCCGGAGGCGCCTCCCGTCCCCGCTCAGCGCGGCCCCGGGGCTGGTCCCGGCGGCGGCGGCGGCTCCATCCCGGCCCGGCCCGGCCGCGCTATTGTTGGGAGGCGGCGGCGGCCCAGCTCCGCCTTCCCGCCGCGGCCGGGGAGGAGCCGGGGCCGCCACCGCCCCCGGTGCGCGGCTCCGCCAGCGCCAACCCCGGGGAACCGGCACCGGGGGTCCGGGGAACCGGGGACCCCATCGGGAGATGAGGCACCGGGACGACGTGCATCCCAGCAGAGGAAGCACCGAGCATCCCCGTGTAGCACCGGCGGTACAGGGCACCCCACGGAGAGGGGACCCTCCCGGGGTACCCAGCAACCTTTGGAGGGGGACCCCCCCAGGGGCTCGGGCAACCTTCGGGGAGCAGCCGGAGCTCCGGGAACGGAGCCTCGCCGTGTCCCCGGGCCGTGGCCTCCACCATGAACCCAGGGAGCCGGGCAGGAGTTGGGGTTCACCCGGGGCCACGCGGCCTTGGCTCACCCGGCCCCCAAGGCGGCAATGCCCCGTGACCGGCGGGGAGGGCTCGACAGCTCGGGGGGAACCGGAGGGGGCAACGAGAGGATCTGGGGGTGATGGGAGGGAGGTCACTGGGAGCAGGCACAGTCGGGGGGTGTTCAGTGACAGCCCTGACATCCCCCACCAAAGAGCCCACTCATGGGTGGGAGCACCGGGGGTCACCGGACGACCCCGCAGCAAACTCAGCCACCTTCTCCCACCCAAAACCAACGAGTACAACAAAAACAAGCAACCTCCCCGGTGCACGCAGCCGGACCTCACACGTGTTGTCCCTGTCCCCCGAGGCCCAAGGGGCCAGCAGCAAAGCCGGGCAGGTCCCCGGTGGCCGGGGGGGGGCCGTGAGCCCCTCCTGACGCTGCCCCCCGGCGCAGGAAGCGGCCCCGGGGCCGGCGGCTCCGGCTGCGTCACCGGGGGAAGTGAGGCTCTGTCTGGAGGGGAAGAGCAGCCCGCGGCCCCCCCAAGGCCCCGCCGGCGGGGGACAGATGGGGGGGCCCCGACAGATGGACGGCGTGGCCACCCCCTCCCCCAGCACGGGGCCCCACGGGGGCAGCGTGAAGGTCCCTGGGAAGGGAGGGGGGGGGGCACGACACAGCTCTAGCAGAGCCAGGGGCACCCACAGCCCGTGTCCCCCTCCCCAGTGTCCGTCCTCCCCCCCCGCCCCGTCGCTCACCCCAGGCACCGGGGACATGCCAACGCGGCAGGGAACTGTCCCCCGCACCCAGGCCACGGTCCCACGGCACGGCCGTGACCTGCCACACGCCGGGGTCCCTTGGGGACATGGGGTGACAGTCACGAGTGTCCCCAGCCCCGCTGCGCTGCAGGGGCCGGGACGCTCTTGGGTCAGCCAGGACGCACTGGGGACAACCCGGGGACAGCGAGGATGCCCTGGGGACAGCCAGGACACCCTGGGACCAGCCGGAATACACTGGGGACAAGTGGGATGCTCTGGAGAAACAGCCTTGGGGTGTCAGGGACACACCGAGGACAGCTGCGACTCGCCAGGGACACACGCCAGGGACAGCCGGGGGGACCCTGGGGATATACCGGGGACAGCCAGGATGCAGGGGGGACCCTGGGGACATACCAGGGACATCCAGGATGCAGGGGGGACATTGGGGACATACCAGGGACAGCCAGGATGCAGGGGGGACCCTGGGGACATACCAGGACGCAGCGGGGACAGCAGAGACACCACAGAGGACAGCTGGGATGTACTGGGGCCAGTGTGAACCGGCGGGTGGGATGGAGGACGGTGGGGGACACACGAGGGGCAGCCAGGAGACACTGGAGACACAGCAGGGACAGCCAGGACACAGCAGGGACGGAGTCTGGATGCAGCAGGGGACGATGGGGACACGCAGGGGACAGCGGGGACACACCAGGGACCGGAGGGATGCGCTGGGGCCAAATGGGATGTTCTGGGGACGACAGGCTGAGGACAGCGGGGACACGCGGCGGGGACCGCCAGGATGCAGCGGGGGGCAACTGGGATGCACCGGAGACAAACAGGGGAGCCCAACCGGGACATCCCCCGGTCCCGCCGCTCGGGTTCCCCGCCCCTCTCAGCACCTTCCGGTGCCCGGCGGCAGCGGGGACCCCCCCGAGTCCTCACCGTGAGGCTACCGGTGCCCCCGAGTCGCGGCCCGACTTCCCGGTTGAGCCCCCCCCGCTCCTCGACCCCTCCCCGCCCGCCCTCCCGCCGCGCTCGGCCGGACTCACCGGGGACTACGGCGGAGCGGCGGAACGGGGCGGCATGGCCGGGGCTGGGACCGGGACCGGGGCCAGCCCGCCGGTGATGTCATGGCTCCACCGGGCCGGCTCCGCCCTGCGCCCCCGCCGCCGCCAATCCGCGCCCGGGGGCGGCAGGGCCGGGGGGGGGTTCCCGGGGCGGCGGGGGCGGGGGGTGTCCCGGTGCTGCCTCCGTCGCATCCCTTCCCCGGAGCCAGGGTAGCTCCACCCCCCAACCCCCCCGGTACATTCCAGCGCCGCGATCCACGGAGCTGCCTGACAGGGACCCGGTGTCCCCGACCCCCTCCCACCGGCTCTAATGACACCGACCCGCCCCCACCCCAGCCATCGGGACCCGTTCGGTTCCGTGCCGTTGACCCCCCCAACCACTGCAGCCACCGAGCTCTGGGGTCTTCTGAGAAGGACCGAAGGTTTTGGGGGGTGGCAGCACAAGCCTTGGGATGGGGCTCAGCATCCCCGGGTAGCCCCTGGCCCACCATGCCCGTCACCCCCCACTGCAGGACATGGGGACACTTCACAGCCACCTCTACCACTTTATTGGGGGGGTTACACAGGGGAGGGACCCCTCTCCCCAGACCACGACCGTTACAGTGCTCAGGACACCCCCCCCCGGCCTCAGAGACCCCTCCTCAGGGGGCTTCTTCCCCAAGGCAAAGGACCCCCAACCCCAGGGTGCGTTTTGAGCCACCCCCTCAATCCTTCCTGGATCCCTCTGTAGCTTCTCCTGGACCCCACTGCGGGTGGAAGTGTCTGGGGTCCCCACGGGGGTTCCCCCCAGGATGGCTGGAAGCAGAGGAGCAGGAGTGGGGGCCAGGCCAGGTTTCCACTCATGTGCCCCCCCATGGGGGGCTCCCTCCGGTGGGTTCAGCTCCCCGACGGCGGCTCCAGGTTCCCATTGGCAGGGGCTCCACGGGGAGCCTGGCTGTGGGAGGGACACACTGGCAGGTGACTCTGCTGGGGAAAGAGAAGGGTCGGTGAGCAGGCTGGGTGACCCCCCCTGGCCCCCCCTCCCACGCTGGTGTCACTCCCAGATGAACCAGTCACCCCACGGGGCTGGGAGAACTGGGAAACCAGGAGATGGTTCCTCTGGGCTCCTGTTTGAAACCAAGGGCTACAGGAACCGGTGGTTTTCAGTCAGGGCCTGGCTGGGGGGTGCGTGGCCCAGGCTTGGGGACCCTCTCCCCACCCCAGGATGTGGCTCCCTGCTGTGGGGACAGAGCAGGGACAGGGGACTGGGGACAGGGCAGCTGAGGACAGCTCCGAGGTCAACACCCTGTGGGGACACCCCGAGGATGATGAAGGATGCAAGAGGAGTGAAAAGAAGGGAGATGTTCCAGTTGTCTCCAGTGGGTGACATGTCCCCAAGCCCCCCTAGAAAGGAGGTGACAGCCCTGGGCCCAGCTCAGGGGCACCCAGGGACCCTTCCCTCCCACCCCCCATCTCCAGACCCCTCAGGGGGGTGGTTCCATGGGCAGCTCCCGGTGCCCCCCGGGCTGTACCTGTGCCGGGGGCTCGGAGGTTAGGGGGCAGACGTGGCCTCTGTCCAGCGTGGGGGGGCCGGGCTGGGAAGGCTCCTCCAGGGCCAGGATGTCCAAAGGGGCCTCGGCCACCTCCCGGAGGGACTGGTCGAGGCCCACGGACGGGTCGAAGAGCAGAGGGGAGGGGGGACACTGCATCCCATCCCCCACCACGTCCAGGTCCTAGGAGAGAAATCGGCAGGAGCTGCTCAGCAAGGGGAGGGGCCCCGTGGGACCCTCGGGATGAGGCCTGGTGACCCCTCCCTGTGGCTCGGCAGGAGGGGGCACCTCTATGGGCACTGGAGGAGGGAGGCAGAGCCAGAGGGATTCCCAGCCTCAGGAGGAGCCTCCTCAGCATCAGCCACTCTGGGATGGTCCCTCCTCCCTCTAGCTGGGAAGGAGGGAAGAGATTTGCCTCCCGAGAACACCCAAAGGCTAAAACCAGTGACCTCCCACAGAGAGGGGCAGCTCCCAGTGACCCCGTGGCCTGCCTTTGTTTAAACAAATTTCAGGGGATTTTAAGCACGTGGAACATCCAGGCCATGGAATAATCTGGGGATTAAAATCCTCTTAGGAGAAAAGAGGGGCGGGGGGCAGGAATCCTCTTTAAAAAGCCCCTAAATATGGATTTAAATGAGAGCAACAGCCCTTCTAAAGGAGCAGTCAGTGGCCCTATGGGAACAACCCCCAACAACCCTTTCACCCTCACCTTTCTCAGAGATTTGCTGTCCCCAGGCCAGCAGAACAGAAATAATCCTGTATTATCTGTGCTGGGGGGGTGGGCAGCTTTATGTGACACCCCTGTGTGTAGGGAGGGGTCTAGAGAACAAGCCTAGAGGGGTCTAGAACATGAGGCTGTGAGGGGCTGAGGGACCTGGGGGTGTCCGGCCTGGAAAGGAGGCTCAGGGGAGACCTCCTGGCTTTGCCAGCTCCTGTCTGTTGTCCCCAAAACAAGAGGAACCAGCCTCAAGAGGAGAGGTTTGGGTTGGAGCTGAGGAACAATTTCCCTAAGGGTTGTCCAGGGCTGCCCAGGGCAGGGGGGAGTCCCCGTGACCCCTGGAGGGGTTTCCAAGCCCCCTGTGGAGCTGTGGTGCTGAGGGACACGGAGCAAGGGTGCTCCGGCAGTGCTGGGGACAACTCTTGGGACTCCATGAGCTCCAGGGTCTCTCCCAACCCAACCCCCTCCCCAGTTCCATTTCAGTTCCCATCTCCTCAGGACACCAGGACAGTTCAGGGGGCAGATTTTCCCTGGGACTCGTTCCCTGCATGACTCACATCACTGAACTCCAGGGGCAGGCTCTCACTGGGCTGCAGCTCAGCTGCACTCAGGTACAGGTCGGAGGGAGCAGCTTCCAGCTCCTCGGGGACAGCCAGGCCCTGCTCAGGCACGTACATCTGTGGGGGCAGGCGGAGGTGGAGGGGGCAACATGGCTCCTCTGCCAGGCTGACGGGCACAGGTTTGTTGCAGGGCACCTCCTCAGAGCCCTGACAGGGTTTGAACAGGGTCTGGTTCACGTCCTGGCAGATGTCTGGGGAGAGGTGGTCAAGGGAAAGCCACGAGGGGGAAGCTACAGCTGGATCCAGAGGCACGAGTGCTTCTCACACCCCCAGTGGGCACTGTTACCCCCCAAACACCCCCCTATTCCCCTGGGGTCCAGTCCAGCCTCCTGACCCCCCACCAACATGGGTCACCTCACTCCCGAGGCAAAATGGGGCCAAAAACCCCAGTGGGAGCTGGATCCCAGTAAAGCCCTGGCAGATGCCTGGATGCAGATCCGAGGCACAGGCTGACTGGAGCCCGTGGCATGGACAGGCACAAAGCTCCTGCCTCAGCCAGGAATTCAGTTTCCAGCCTCCCGAGGCTTTCTCCTTCCCAGTGAAAAACCAGTTCCTGCCAGAGGTGTCAATGGGATTTCCTGCCTTTTAAACCCAACCAGCAGCTCTGCTCCCATCGCAGGGCGATCCAACAGGCAGAGCAGCTACAGCCTGAATCTCAACCCCACCCTGAATCCCACCCTCAATCCCACCCCAGATCCCACCCCAAATCCCACCCCCAATCACACCCTCTTCCAACCAAAGGCAGCAAGCGGAGCCCACTCTGGAGCAGCCAAGCCCTGGAGGGGCAGCAGGGTGGGGAAGCCACATTTTTATCTCTCCAAGCGAGTCCCAGATCAAGTGTTGACTTGATCAGGAGCCAAAAAACAGGGAGAAAGCTGAAAAAAAAAAAAAAATAAAATAGCAGCAGGGCTGGCCCAGTGCCAGAGCCACCCAGAGCCTGGCTGTGCTCGGGGGTCTTCAACGCCCCGTCAGGGTCAATCCAGGTTCCAAGGGAGGGTCCAGAGCCTGCAGAGCCTGGCTGGCTGGGGCTGGGATCAGGCTGAGGTTGTTTGTGGCAGTGAAAGTCAGAGGAGGGGCTCAGCCCTGAGGAAGCCAAACTGTTTTCTTTCCGCTCCCTGCTCGGCCTGCCCCGCGGCAGCAGCGCCCGGGCCCTTCCAGAGGGGCTTATCCTGCCTTTATTGTCCCCGTGTGTGGTCACGGGAGAGAAAACAAAAGCTGTTTCCTGCTCCCCACACAGAACCAGGGCTGACAACTTGAGGCACGACACAAAAAAGCTCCAACAAAGCACAGAGCTGGTCCCTCCCCAGCGGCCGCCGGCTCCGCTCCGCGACTCGGAGCCACGGATTCTCCCGGCTCACCCCAGCAGGAGCTGCTCAGGCAGCTCTGGCACCATCCAAACCTGCTCCCAGCGTGCCCAGATGCAGCCAAGGCTGCACTCAGGGTGTGTGTGCACCCACCCCATGGGGCACAGCAGGTGGCACCCAGCGTTGGCTCCCACCCTCCTGCAACCCAGCCAGAAACGGGGCTCCTTGCCCAAAAACCAGTCACCCCACTGGGACGAGCCCCAGGCTGGTGTCTCTCCCACACGAATTGGCCGCTCCACGGGGCTGGGAGCGCCAACAGACCGGGAGAGGCTTCCTCTGGGCTCCTGTTTGAAACCAGCGGCTACAGCAAACTGCTGGCCTTGATTGAGGGCCAAAGAAGGGGGGAGAAAAAAAAAAAAAAAGGAGGAAAAAAAATCGAGGATCAGGCAGACTGGAAGGGTGTGGGAGCACAGCACGGGCCAAGCAGATCAAAGGATACGTGCCAGGCAGTGCCGGGCCATGGGCAGGGACTGGTTGGAGCATCGCACGTCGTCCACAAAGGCCAAGCACCTCTGGCTGGAGCGGGTGGTGTGAGCCTGGAAACCCAGGAGGAGAAGCTGGAGCTGCTGGTGTTTGTCCCAGAGCAGACCCCGGGGCCTCCTCACCAAGGGCCCCCAAGTTCTCAGTCCCAGCCCAGCCTCAGCTGGCTCCAGCTTTGACTCAGCAGAGATAAGGTGGCACCACTCAATGTCAACGGGAGGAACCTCACCCCAGGATGTCTCAGAAGGTCTCGAGTTGGCCAAGGGAACACTTTGGGTGTCAGATGATAACAGAACTGGCTGCAAACTGCTCTGAACTGGGAGGGGAAGGCCCTGCAGCTCTGAGAGTTGTCTGGGGTTCACCACTGCTAAGGAGCATCCCCCTGGACTGGGGGCACTGGGGAGGACACCCCTGGAATCCTGGGGTCAGTTCTGGGCCCCTCACTCCCAGCAGGACACTGAGGGGCTGGAGTGTGGCCAGGGCAGGGACACGGAGCTGGGGAAGGGGCTGGAGCAGGAGTGTGGGGAGGAGCAGCTGAGGGACCTGGAGGTGTTCAGCCTGGAGAGGAGACTCAGGGGAGACCCTCTGGCTGGTTCCAGGTTGCGCAGGGCAGGGGGAGAGTCCCTGTGACCCCTGGAAGGGTTCCCAAACCCCCCTGAGCTGTGGTGCCGAGGGACAGGGGGCAGTGGTGCCCGGGCAGCGCTGGGATGACTCTTGGGACTCCAGGAGCTCCAGGGTCTCTCCCAACCCAAACATTTCAACAATCCCAGTGCATGAGGCAGCACGAGGACCCTGCGGGTGCTGGGCAGGGCTGGATGGGACCTGCTGGACCTACCTGCTGGGCAGCACCATCAGTGGCCAGCACCCTGCGCTCCCGCAGCTGCCGGTGCAGCAGAGCCTCCACCCCGTAGCGCTGCCGGTACCGCCGCAGGCACTTCAGCCGCTTCAGGTTCTCCCTCTCCTTGGCCATCAGCCCCTCCGGGCCCGTCAGGAGGCTGCTGCCTGTGGGAAAGAGAGGGAAGGGTGAGAAAATCCCCCTCCCCAGAAATGCCTCGTCCTTTCTGGGGGGGGTACCGAGAGCCAAAGTCCAGCAGGGAGGGCTCCAGCTGGCAGCACACGGAGCAGCTGCACAGAGGTAGGAACTTCATCCCTGGCTTCCACAAGTTGATGACAGAGCAGATTCCATTCCCAAATCCATCTCCGTGCACCCCAGGAGCTCTTGGGCTGGAAGAATCTTTTTTAAAACCTCTATTTTATGGCTTTTTTTTGTGGTCTCTCCAGAGTCTATAGTGATTTCTGCAGGAGGAATTTTGGTCCAAATTCATCCTGCTCCTGTGTGAGTTCTGGAAGGTTCCCTGAGCACCCCCCAGCTGTAATTACAGGGCAACACTTGGGAGCTGCTTTTTCTTTCTGCTAAAAAGAGTTCTTCTAAATTGTTAGGTACCAAAACTCCAGTTATTTTTACTCGGGGCTGGGCGATGCCATTTTCCAGGAGGAGCTACTCCAAGCTCAGGAACTGGGGGGTCTTGGTGCTGCAAAACCTGGTTGTGCCTCTACTGAGGGATCAACTGCTCCCTCCCAGAGAATTCCAAGCGAGGCAGGAGGGGAAGGAGGAGGGAAAGCTGCACATTGGCCACGGAGGAACTGGTTGTTAGAGCGGCGCCGACCGAAATGAGCTTCCAGATGAATCAACTCCATGTTTAAAAAACCCCCAAACAGGAAATCCCCTCAAAACAACAAACGTGTGTCTCCCAGATAACTTTGTAGTCTCGTTTCCTGACCAGGCTGCAAAGCTTTGAAGAGCAAAAGAAACCCAACAACCTCCCCTAGCCCAGCAGATCCCACCCCCAGGCACAGAAGACGCCTCAAGCCTGAGCCCCCACCCCCAACCAGCCCTGCTCTGCTGCAGAGAAGGGGCAGAAAACACCTTTTTGCCCCTCTGCAGGAGGTCTGGGGGAGCACCGAGCCCTCAGCCAGGGGGGACAGGGAGGGGTGACCCCCCCCAGGGCAGGTACTTGCCGACGGCCTCGTGCTCTCCCTTGCGGCTGTGCAGGTAGCGCCGCTTCTTCTCCTTCAGGAGGTGCTGGAGCCGCTTGAACTGGTCGATGTAGAGGGACTGGAGGCGGATCAGCTTCTCCCTCATGATCAGAGCCACCTCCTCGGCCGTGTACACCCCGGCGTGCCTGGGGAAACACCCACACGGGCAGGGTGAGGGGCCCTCGGGGCTGCTCCCCCGGCCTGGGGGCTCCACCTGGAGCGACGGGCGGAAAAACTGGATTTATGGGGTTTGATTTGGAGTTTGTTGGGGGTTTTTTTTAAGGTTTCTGAAAGATCAACTCACTTCAAGGGATCCTCCTGGTCGCTGTCGATGCTGTCGGCATCGCTGTCCGGGTCCCCGCGCCACGTCTGCTCCACTGTCACCGGCTCCTGCTCTCCGTCACTCCAGCTGTCCTCGTCTGCAGGGACAGGGAACGGGAAGAGGAAAGGGGCACCCCCAATATAGGGGGACACCCCTCCAGAGAGGCAGGGATGCCTGACAGGGACAACCCCAGGGACACCCCCCAGTGGCCCCAGAAACCCTTCAGCCACCCAAGTGATCAGGCTCTGCCTGCTGCCAAGTGGCTTCTGGTTCCCCAGCGAGGAACAGGGACCAACAGGAGACCCTGGGACAGGGTGCCCAGCACCCAGCCACCCTCTGACAGGCACCAGTGGAGAATGGGGTGAAAAGGGGCATGTTCTGGTTTTCCCTGCCCCTGAGAGTGAGGGAAGAGGCAGGGATGGTGCTGTGAGCTGCCTGCATGCCAGGGTTGGCAGAGCAGTGTTTTCTACCCACAGACCCCTGGGATGTTCTCCAAGTGCATCTGCAAGGTGTTTCCCACAGAAAAAGGGCCAACCCTGGGTGCCAACCCCCAGCAGCTGCCCTGGCTCTTACCTAGGATGCGACTGGCCTCGCTGCGGCTGCTCTCGGCGCTCTGGGTGCCCAGCTCACTCCTGGCATAGGAACTGAGCTGGCAAAGCAGGGTCTCGCTGACAGGCCCGGGGTTGGGCTTCTTCAGCTGGGCCTGGAGGGCCAGGGCGTTCCTGCGGGCGTGCTCCGCACAGAACGATGCCCTGCGGGAGGAGAGGGGTCAGCACCTCTGGTGAGCTGTCCTTGCCCTCTGCCCTGCTGCCATCTGCTCCCCTCTGCCCTGCTCTGTGCCCCTCTGCTCTGCCCTGCCAACGCCACAGCTGGGCTGCTGTATGCAGTGCCAGGCCCCTCAGCTGAAGGGGGACAGGGAATTGCTGGGAAGAGGCCAGCACAGAGCCATGGAGATGCTGGAGGGAACTGGGAACATATCCCTGCTGAGGAGAGGCTGAGAAGCTGGGGCTCCTGAGCCAGGAGGAGACTGAGGGGGCACCTCATGGGTGGTGTAAAGATGGAAAGGGGGGAGTGTGAGGAGATAGAGCCAGGATCTGCTCAGGGACACCCAGCAACAGGACACGAGGCAGTGGGTGCTACTGGAACATGGGAGGGTCCATGGAAACATGAGGAGAAACTTCTTCCCTGTGAGGGTGGCAGAGCCTGGCATAGGCTGCCCAGAGAGGTCTGTGGAGTCTCCTCTGGAGAGATTTTTAAGGTCCCAACCCTGACAATTTCATGATTCTATGACCTCCTCCCACCCCTTTGGAACACCTTCCAGCCCCAGGACACGACCAGACTCTCACCCATCCTTCTTCTCCGGTTTGGGGGCGGCGTTGGGGCACCTCCTCCCGTTCTTGGTGGACACGTAACTGCACTGCTTGAACGGGGCACTCCTGTCCTCCAGGATGTGCTTGATGCAGAATTCCTGCCCCTCCAGGCGAGGCTGGGAGCACTGGCGGGGGCTGAAGGAGCAGGAGAGGGGCTCCTGTGGCCGTGGCACTGGCGTCAGGCGCCCACGGCTTGAGGGCAACACGTGGATCCGGATCCTGTTCATTGCTAGAGCCTGGGGGGGAGGAGGTGAGAAAAGGGGTAAAAAACAAGCCAGAAATGGGGGTGAAAAGCCAGAGGAGCAGCTGCTGATGCAATGTGGGCTCCTCAGAGCGGCGGGTGAAGCTGCTCCGGGAGGATAAGGGGGTTTTTGGAAGGGCTAAGGGAATTTGTAGCCAGTTTTGGCCCAGGAGGAGCCAAATCCTGCTCACCTTGGGCACCAGCAGCCGCTGCCACACTGAGGGGGTGGGAAAGCGCCCAGAGGCACCGGCACAGCCCCTCCTGCCCCTCACAGCATCACCCACCCCCAGCGCAGCCCCGTGCTCGCCCCAGTGCTGCACCACTCCACCCAGTTTGAGCCTCTCCAGCGACCAGTCTAGGATCCAGCCTGCCCAGCGCAGCACCAGTGCAGGACACACGCACCCCCCACTCCCCATGCAGCCGTTCTATGCGGGGTCCCGCATTCCCAGTGCCCATCCTGGGCTCCCAGGGAACCCGCGCCCGGTGCCCACTGCTCCTCGTGCCCAGTCCCGCTCCCAGTCCATCCCAGTGCACCCCCCGCAGCTCCCAGTCCATCCCCGTGCACCCCCAGCAGCTCCTAGTCTATCCCAGTGCACTCCCCGCAGCTCCCAGTCCATCCCCGTGCACCCCCCGCAGCTCCCAGTCCATCCCAGTGCACTCCCGGCAGCTCCCAGTCCATCCCAGTGCACTCCCGGCAGCTCCCAGTCCATCCCCGTGCACCCCCCAGTCCATCCCAGTGCAATCCCGGCAGCACCCAGTCCATCCCCGTGCACCCCCCGCAGCTCCCGGGGTATCCGGGTCCCCGTCCCCGCACACACGTGCCCGCCACCCGCGCACGCGCACTGGGCCCTGCCCGCCCGTCCCGGCGCCGCCATTTTGTCCGCGGGCAGCGGGCGTGACAGGAGCTCCCGGGTGGGACACACAGCACCCGGGCAGCGCTCCCGCAGCGGGTAGCGAGGAGCGGAGAACGGTTCCCCCGGGCGCTGCCGGGCGGGAGGACCCCGAGGGTGGCGGAGGTGTCGCGGGGAAGGGGCTGCGGGGAGGGTCCAGCAGAGCGGGCGGAGACGCCGCCATCTTACCTCGCTGCCGCCCCGGCCTCCCTGCTGCCTCCAGCACGCCCCGCCCCGCCGCCTCACTGGCTCGCTCGGCAGCCAATCGGCGGCGGGGGCGGGAAGGGCGATTCAGCTGGCGATTGGTCGAGCCCGCCGTCACTCTGCGGGGAGCGGCCACGCCCCCTCCGCCGGCGGTCACGTTGGGGCGGCGCGGCGGGAAGCGGGCACGTGGCAGCGGCGACACCGGCGGGACGCGGTTCCCCGGGAGCGAGCGAGGCGCCGGGAAAGCAGAAGGTCCTGGGGGCCACCGGTTCGGTGCCAGGGCCAAGAGCACCCCCCACACACCCAGTTTACCGGCTCCCGTTTTCCCAGCTGAGCTGGAGGCTGCCGTTGGTGGGTAGAAGGAGCAGCCCGGTGCAAGGCAGCGCCAAAAGCAGTGGTGGGAAAGAGGAGACACGAGGGCTGGCACATTACCGGGACTCTAAAACCCTCCAGTTTGTAACCAAACCAGTGTGGGGGTGGTACTGGCAGCTGGAGTGGCACCGAGTGCCCCGAGAAACCAGCTTGGGGTAGATGGGAGAGGCCGACAATCCCGCACGGGAACGGCCCGTTTGTTGAGTTGGGAATGTCTGAGAACAAAGGAAATGGGGTTTGGACTTCGGTTTGCTCTTCTCCCAAAACATACACCCCAAACTCTAGCCCCTGGGGGGTGTGGGAAAATCCATTCCCAGCCTGGGCACCAGCGAGAGCCCCTGGAAGAGGAGCCACGGGCACAGTGACCCCTCCCAGGGTCAGCACCCCCCACTGTGACACCAACCCGGTGGGACCAGCCCTGGTAAATGCCTTTGGGCCCAATCCAGCCACATGTCCCAGCCCCTGGCTCAGCACCACCCGGTCCCAGTGGCTCATCTGGACTCACCCCCACCCCAAAAAACCTTTTTTAGGGGAGGGGTCAGTCCTGGGCCAGCAACCCTCCATCACCTGCCCCTCCAGCCCTTCGGCAAAGGTGCTGCCCGAGGAGGGGGGGGTGTCCAGCAGGAGGGGCCTGAGTGACAGGGGCCAGGATCCCAAGATCAGAGCAGCACTGGGAGCAGCTCCAGCATCAACTGGGATCCCTTATTCAATCCCAGTAGCCTCTGTTCCCATCCCCACACCCCCAAAAGCTCTCAACCACCCTTTTTCTTTCACCAGCACCTTGAGCAGCACCGCCAGGCGACCTCCCCCAACCAATGGGGGGAGGGGGTCCCATTATTGCACCCCCCTCAGCACCACAGCATGAAAATGAACAGAAACTCTAAGGATATAAGTTACTGCTTAAATTATTTGTAAAAGTCTTAAATTTTCTGTGACATATTTTAAATACCCCCTCCCCC
>JAOEGS010001081.1:29179-44387 GCA_025447755.1 Corythornis vintsioides | reverse complement strand
TTTTTTTTTTTTTTTTTTTTTTATTTTTATTTTATTTTATTTATTTGATCTAAGTGTGAACTTTCTCCACCCTCTGCCCCTCCTTCTCTTCTGGAGTAGTTAGAGGTTGATTACAGCCAGGATTACACAAGATATGCCAGTTGCATACATGTTTTGCATAACTGTGCCGTGTTGATTTCAGGCAGGGTGCCCCAAATTCCCTTGGTGCCTTGCAACAGAGACATAAGATCTCTATCTTCATTCCTGAAGCTGGAGAAATGCTGTTGAGGCCATGCATACTGAAACTTTGACAAAGAGCACCTGGCTGGGAGGCTCCCCAACCATACAGTTAGCTGTGTGCTGCAAAGCTTTCACTGTCAGGAAAACCTCTATTTAAAGATTGTTCATTCTTTTTGTGTGAAATGTGCAAGAGTCGCTGTACCCCTGTGGGCAGCGCTGTCGGGGATCAGTGGAGTGATCTAATTGAGTCAGGTTGTCAATGTAAGGCATCAGAGTGCCCCAGGATGCTGCTGCTGCTGCTGCCCCAAGACTCCTCCTGCCCAGAGCGCCAGCTGCGCTGTGTTGAGGAAGCAGGAATGTGCTCCTCAAGCGTGTGTCCTTTCCCTCCCGCCCAGCAAGATGGGCGTGAATGTTTCCACAACACACTCTGAGATGGCTGGAAGGATTTTCCTGAACGGAAAATTGTAAGACAATCTCATCCTAGTGCTGATTTTGTGGCTAGTTCACCATGGCTCTTACCTTTGAAAGCACTGAGATCTGCTTGGTTTCGTCAAGAATCGGGGGCTTTGGCATTCTGGGCATTAGCCTGTGTTTCTGTTCCTTTTGCTGGGATATAGCTACTTTTGCCCTCCTGCCTCTCCAGTTTGGACTGAAGTCTAAGTTAGCACAGAGCCTTCCTTCAGACAGAGGGGACTGGGGTTGTTCTGAGCCGCCCTGTGGCACAATACTGTATCAAGGGGTAGAGCTGGTCTCACAGGTAGGCAGAGCCTGGACCATTTAAGAGCTTCAAACTCATCCTAGAAAATAAATCACATGAAAAGGATACACTGCTGAGAAGCTGATGATGAAATTTTTATATAGAAAAGCGAATGGGCCGTAGACTGACTCTCACTTGGATACCCTTCATGTGCATGCATTTTGCTCGTCTCCTTGGAGACAGTGGCTTGTCTGAGAGCAGCTAGCCTTGGCTTGGAAAGGCCTGACATTTCTGGTTTGTGGGATGAAGCTGCACTGCTTAATTTTCCAACAACCACAGAGGCACGATTTGATATGAGCATAAGCAGTTCTGTACAAGGTTATCGAATGAGCATCTCTCTCTAATACCTTTCTGAGGACACCCCTTCAATCCCTGGTGTGAAAGACAGGTTCAGAGATCCTCGAAGAGAGCCTCACAATCCCCGTCCTGCAGAGATCAGAAACATTTGTGAAATTTCTCTTTCCTTCTTCCTAAGAGCTGAGTCAGCTGGACTGGCATGTCTGGAACTCTGTGGCACAGTGAGCAGGCAGTCTGCCAGCTGCATTACACACTGCATCCAAAGGAACACGTCACTTCTCTCTCTTTTTTTCCCTTTGCAGTCTCCACCCTGTCCCTTTTATTTTTCCTTGTTGATCCGTGTAGGTGAGTCAGAGAAACCTGCTCATCCACAACCTGTTCCTTCTTGCCAAATCCCAGAGGAGCACTCCCAGTTCTTGTGAGGTGTCAGGAATAGGTTATGAAAACAAAAACTGATACAGGCAGTATACTGGGTATAGAGCACATGCTGTAAATGAAAATTAAATGCACAGTGAATGTGCCACTTACATTGTGCTCCTAATAGAGTGATGTATTTGTAGGAGGCTCTTTATTCTGTGATTCATATAGTATGTTAGTTTGCTTCCTAAATGATTTAAGGCACAAGTAAGGGCACATTTAGGGAGAAAAGCCATCTTAACTCCACTGGATTTTTAAAATAGGAGAACTGAAAATTTCCAATAGGAAAATATGTGGTTTATGAAAGTGTTTTTTGAACAAAATGACTGAGCTTTTGGTATCAGTGGTAGCTGTAATAATCTGAAGAAACTCCACTGATACTGATGTGATCCTCAGAGTTTATGCTATTGATGCATTTCTAACCCCCAGAATTAAAAAATCATGAATCTGTATTCCCCAGATCACAGACAGTGTCAAATGAGGAGAGTTTAAGGTGATAAACTGACCTTTTTATTTAACTTATGATACATACTTCATGAGTGGAGAGGGAGTGAGAAGACACACAAGCTAACTTTTTTCTTTGGTCAGCTGCCTCTAGGAGCTGGAGACAAAGGAAGGTGTATCATATCTGAAGTAGAGTGAAACTGCAGATGTTGGTAAGACTGTAGGATCCCATCTGTCTTAATATCCATAGCTACCTTTCCATGGAGCAGATTCAAAGGATTGATTTTTTGGCATGTTTTTCTAGAATTAAGCTTCAAAGAACAGATCATCTACCTGAAGTGCTTGGTTTGATGTTTGTGCACCACAGTAAAATGTCCACATTAGCTATATTGTGAAAAATGCATCCATTATATTCATATTATTAGTCTTTCACAAGCAATGAGTTTATCCCAAGGGCTGCTAATAAGCCAACTTCAGGAGACTGCAAGTACAGTTTTGGTTGCGATGTGTGAGATTTCTGCCACAATCAGCATGAAATCGAGGCAGAGCTTGACCTAGATCACACCTCTGGTGAAGAGAAGGAAAAGGACCGTTTTGTTTCAAGTAATATCTAACTCATAGTGAAACAGTAGTTTCCCAGGTTGGTTGAGCCCAAGACAAGACTACAGAAAGGTTTACCTGCTGCAGAGGATGAACCTGGAGTACTGACAACAAGGGACTTGTCAAAGGCATTCAAGACATTGGTGTTGCATATAGTAATGGACCTAGGTGTTCTATATCCCCATCTGCCAATTCAGTTACAAGACTCTTCACAGACAAAGGAAAAGAAAATAGACATAAGAAAAAAAATATCTTCTTCTCCCAGGTACTGACAAATGAGAAGTATAGCACACTTTAATTCTCAACTCAGACCTCTGAAAGAAATCACCTGTTTTTAATAGTGTATGAATTTCTGTTTGTTATTTTTCTGTCAAGGAATGCAGTTATGTAAGGTCAGAGTTTTCTATGTTCCCTGTTTTTGTAGGAAACCTTTTTACAGTCCTCTGGATGCTTAGAAAGCTCTGATTTGTGTTCTCCAGCCTTTCTATCTTTACATTCAGCCCAACCAGTTGCTTTTTCTTCCTTCTTTTTTTTTTTTTCTTTTCTTTTGTTCCTTTTTGTTTAATTTCACACCCATATTTAATTTCCTTTTATTTTTGTCTGCCTCCCTTTATGCCATGGTAACAGTTTCTGAATCTGTCCAGGGCTTGTAGTGCAAAACTAATTGCACCAGAAAAGAAACATCCTAAACCTCCAAATCTTTCCTGCCTCCTTCCCTCCCTCTCTTCTCTTAAAAACATCCTGGGGTTTAGGAAATGCTCTAGAACTGTCACTATTTATTTTTTATGTTACAAATAAAACCCCAACAAAACAAAAACACAAACACCTGAACCAAACCAAAACTAAAACTATCAACTAGGAAAGATATTGAGGCTTACAGTAAGTGCTGAATTTTATTAACCAGATAAATGTAGTTTCAGTGTCCAACATGGACACAATGTAGAGATTTGTGCTAGAATAGAACCTGTTCAGCATCCCATATTCATCTCTCAGAGCTGAAGGATTCCATCATCCTTTAAATATCTTCACTGTTATTTTTTGTTGTGCTAAGAATTATTTTCATACAAAATAGACCTGACCTTGCCAAATCCTGTGGCTAAATTTGAATGTAGAACAGTCAAGACCACAAGCATTGGTGAAGAGCATAATGGGGAAAGGTGGTGTGTGTCGAGCCCTGTTGGCAGCACGTTCATTTGCCTTGATGAAGCTGGAGTAAATGCTCTGGGTGTTGGGAAGAGCATTTGGGTGCAGCAGACTGGCTCCAAAAGCCTCATCACAGAGGAGTCTTTAGCATATAAGGTTTTCCAAAGTCTGCATCACAGTTTGGCACAGCACTGTTTGCTTGAGACAGGTCCTGCCCTTATTTCAAGCTCCTCTTTAACATTGGTAATAAATATACGTGTTGTCAGGCAGAGAGCAACAGGAGGAGATAGGAAACCTGTGCAGGTAAAAGGAGTCAGTCAGCTCTTTTTCTCTTTGACCTCATTTGACATCTGTGCACGACATGACAGAAGCACGCACCTGAACAGCAGATCTTTGAGGATAAAGCAAAGGCAATAGGCCATGCTGGATTTGGGGCAGTAAGGAAAATACAAATAAAAATGTTCATGTTCTGAAGGAGCCCATTATTTTCACAGCCTGACTTGATTTTGGAAGCATGATTCCCTTCACTGCTGGCCTTGATGAAAATAAATGACAAGTCCCATCTAGAGTGGTTGGGAAGAGGAGCTGTCAATATTATGCCTCTTGTGTTGCTGCTATCTTCCTGCTAGCTTGCTGTTAGTTCTTTGTTTCCAAAACTTTATTTCTGACAGTGACAAGAAAAGGGAAAACTTACGTAAAGGGGAAGTGGAGCACCTTCTTCCTATCTCCATAGAAGAGATATAAAATTGAAAGGTGTCAGGTTCTAAATTTTTTTTTTTCTTGTGCTGAAGCATGTAGGTGGAATGGTGGGAACTCATTGCCAGGGGATGAAAAGAAATGAGCTAGAGTGAATGGCTTGTTCAGTGGTTTTATGTAGAAGAAAACTATCCAGTGATATAGTTCAAGTTAAATGTCATGTATTCTGTCTGTCTTCCTTTGTTTATATAGTATAAACCAACGGGTAGCACTATATTTGGCACTGCTTGCTTCAAATAATTCATAGATTCTGCTGGCTTTATAATGCTAAAGGGCTTCTAAAAGATACACAAAGGGGTAACATTTGGAATAAATATCAGCTGTATGCAGCTGATGTGAATTGACTTCAGGGTATTACTTGCATTGATATTACCTATGAATCTGGCCTAACATCTACACTTATTTTACTCAAAGTGGGGGGGAAAAACTTCCCCCAGATAAACAAAAGAGCTTTTCAAGGGAGTGTTTGTCCAGCAGCATTCCTGATCTGCTCCGAGGTACCCACACCCTGCACTGCTGCCTGTGTGAGCTGTTCCTCTGCCTGCAGCTGGATCTTGGCTTGCAATGACCTGTGGATCTCCAGTCACCTTTCTTGAATTCCTGCTGAGCTGTGGCACTGGTGGGGAGCAGATAGGACAGGGCAGGGAAGAACAACAGGCTGATCAAACTTGTTCTAATTTTTCTGACTCTGTTGCAGAGCAGAGTTAAAATGAAGAGTAGCCAATAAGCATATTTTTGAAGGTTTGTCGTGTGAACCAATTAATGTTCCACTTACAAAATAACTTTAATGAGATTTTAAAGGTCTGAAGTGGAGTGGAAAGTACAGAGCAGGTACATACAGTTAAGGCTTAACTGTTTTGGGCTTAAGCTGATTCCCACCCACATCCAGATAGTTGAGGGAGGAGAGCCCTTTCTGAAGGGCCTCTTTCGTATCGTTGCAGGGCCTGTCCCCTTTTAAAAGTAAGTTGCCATAAACCTGGTTGCCTTTAAGTAATTTTGAAACCAGCCAGGTGATAAAATATCCAGTTATTTTGTGTTCTTCCTGGTTTTTGTTAGTTTATCTTACCACCAGAGTGTTATTTAAACATAGTCCCTTTTTAATAGTATTTAACTGTTTCAGAGTCAGTGTAAAAGTGCTGGGAACCCCACCAGTGCCAGAGTTCACTGGAGGACTAGGATGTGTTAGCACAGGACAAGCACCATGTGCCCAGCTCAGATGGCCTTACAGTGCAAGTGAAGAAGATTTGCATTTGAATTTTTCAAATATATCAGGAGGGCAGAATCTGAAAGCTCCATTGTCATTATTAATGTAGACTAAAAAAATATACGTCAGGTGCTTTTTGCCAGATGTGAAGCTTATCTATTGAAGGAAATAAAGGTAATCCAAGAGAAATACATGACAGGCTTCTGTGTGGTGCAATGTATGCTTTGAGGGACATGGAATTGGATCAAGTAATCATGAATTTTGGTTTTTTTTTCAGAACTAAATATGAAGTTCAGTGTCATTTTCCTAGATTTAGTCGGTGATTTATTTGCATTATTTGCTATCCCTACTCTTCTGTGAGGCTGTTTCACTTAGGTATGTTTCCCTTAGTTTTTCATTAATACATCAACACAACATGCAAGCCTACAAAGCAAATTGTCTTCTCTGCTTCAAAGGCTGTGCAGTTCTTGCTTTTCTGTTCTTAAGGGGTTATTTAATGGATGCTGAGAGACGGTGGCAGGAGTCCTGCAAGTATCTCAACAGTTTGGGATACTTCATAAATTCTGTGACTGTGGCAATGAACGGGAGTGAGTTTGTTTGTTTGTTTGTTAAACTTCTGGCACAAAAATGCCACATACTTATTTATAACCCTTGTGGCAGATTGGAATATTGTTTTATGTTTAAAATCCTGCAGATCAGTTAATAAATAAACACAATCTGATGAATCAGATCAAATAAAAGAGCCACCAGTAGCTGCAAGATAAATCTTAATGAGCTAGCAAAGTAATAAATGGCTGCAGACAGAACTGCATTGAAGGTACAAATAAGGGGGATCCCAACCCTTTAGCTGTTTTACATGAGCACTGTTTGACAATTTACACCAGGTGCTGTCGTGTTTTTATATTTAGAGAATGTATTGATGCTTCAAAGTTTGTCCTGACTAGTGTATTGACTTGTCTCTGCACGTGCAAGCTTTTGTGGTCTGTTCTAGACAAAATGTAGCCTGGATGATGTAGTCTTCAAAGGTTCCATATAATCCAGTGTTTCATACTACTTGCCACAGAAGATCAAGGGAGGACTTGAAGACTAGTACACTATTTCACTTCTAGCTACTTATTTTACGATACCGTAAACAACTGGCAGGTAGATATTGGTGTCAAGGAGCTGTTTTGTGCCCTGGAGATTAAGTATAGGATAAGCAAGCATGCCTAGAAAACAAAAGGGGTGTAGGTGCAATGTTTTGCCGTTCATTTTCTTTGCTCAGATGTACCACGAGTATCTAGTGGTCTTCCAGTGCTAGCTGTGTAGAGCTACTGTAACCACACGTGGTAGTCATCGACGCAAATAATGCACCGTTAATGGAGACTGTGCGAAAAGTTGGGACAAGCCATTTTTTGTTTGCTGGGAGGCTCATGAAATGCTCACTAGCCACTATATATCAACAGGCAGTTGATAATAATCTTTACTGAGAGGCACTGGGCCACGAGGTCATGAAGCCAGTCAAGTGCTCTATTTCATTTTCTAAGTCAAGAAAGTACTAGTTGCCTACTGGTTGTGTATGTAGGCTTCTCCTGTTGTAATGCTGCATTTGTGGTTTTGAGATGTCCAGAGCATTCAGAATCACAGAATGTTAGGGGTTGGAAGGGACCTAGAAGATCTTCTAGTCCAATCCCCCTGCCAGAGCAGGATCACCTAGACTAACTCACTCAGGAATGCATCCAGGCGGATCTTCAATGTCTCCAGAGAAGGAGACTCCATCAGCTTCTTTGGGGAGCCTGTTCCAGAGCTCTGTCACACTCACTGTGAAAAAGTTTTTTTTGTGAAAAAGAAATTTGTTTCAAGCACAGATATAGTTGTGTGGTCTCCTCCACTGCATGCTATAGTGAACCTGTTCTTTACCACATGACCCCACAAGCCTTGGTGAATATGATAACCTATAAAATACTTGCAGAATGGAGACATCAGAACTCCAAGAGGTCTAAAGATATATCTGCATCCCATGAAACATACCCCAGATATTGCTGCCTCTGCTTGGACTGGAAAGCATTACAATATTAAGGCAAAGATTTCATCATGTGATTGATATTAAATTCTTCCTGAAAATCAGAGTGTTTGAAGACATCACAGGTCAGGTGCTCAGCAGTGGAGGTACTTGGCACTGCACATCACTAGCCTGTGTGTTTGTGTGCTCTAACAGCCTGGAGCCTTAGTTTAGATGTTTACATGTTGTGACTTCTGCTTCCAGGTTGTCTTGGACAATCTCAGGTTAGCTGTGGGACTTGCTGTTATTTCTGAACTCCTGGTACATAACGATTAGTGTGTGTATGTGTGTAATCTCCCAGGCAAGAAAAAAAAAAAAAAGGCAACAAATCAAAGAGCTCCCATGAATTTCAATGAACACATTTACAGTCATTAAGCACAGCAGCAAGATACTGCATCGGAGTGGGAGGCAGTTTCCTTTGCAAAGCTACGTGCTGCTCGGAGCCAGCATGGGCTTAGGTTTCACTTTACATTTTTTTAGTGATTAATTCATTCAGGGGTCTATTATTCATGTAAATATTGTTGTGTGTGAAGCTTTGAGCTAGGCAGCTCTGCAAAAGCTGAAGACTGCTGTTTAATTACAGTCACAAACTGGAGGGACCATGTGTTGCCTCTCTGCAGCCTCAGCCCTCCTGCTAAACCCTCTGTGCTGTCTCGGCCCTCCCAGGCTCTGACAATTGCTTCCTGGGCTCAGGGAAGCTGGAGCTTGGTAGGACCTCAGCAGCTATTACATCCACTTTTTTTTTTTTTTTTTTTTTTTTTTTTTTTGTGATTATCGAACGGTCTCTTTTATTGGCCTGTGTGGTGTTAAATGTCACTGAGCGCAGGGGCATTTTATGTTTCCCTGGGCTGACCATTTCATGGCCTGAAAGGACACCATGACTGCAGATTTCCTTATATGCCACCTATTTTATTTTCTTTCCTGATTTGATTTTCTTATTCCTGCTTGATCTTCCACTCTGCATCATCCTGAATATCTCCTCCTGCTCTTTAATGTTTGCTCCCATATCTAATTATATCACAGTATTATTAAGTCCTTAATTTCTCAGTAGATATACAGGCTGTATTTTTCTGTGCCTACTTACTTGTGTGAGCTTCACCAAATTAGCCTCTGTGCATCTTGCAAAGTGCATTAATTCATTTACATGCTGTGAAGAAGGGAATTATTACCTTAATCATACGTATGAATAATTGAAGCACAGGAAATCAGAATAACTTGCCCGCAGTCACAAAATTTGTAGTGCAACTAAGAGTTGAACTCTGTGCTCCCTAGTCCCAACCCAGCGCCTTAATCATGTTTCCTACCTTTGTGTTAAAACCGATCTGACTGTGATAAGTCCCGTGCAAGGCAAAGGGCTGCTCTGTGCTAGGCACCATGTAACTGTAGAACAGCACCCTTCTCCCAGGAGCTTCCAGTTTTAGTGAAGAAAGAAGAAATAATGATTTAATACTGGTTATGATCGTGACAAACGGTTCTGCAGCCTCAGTGATAGGTGTAAGTGTAAATATCAGCCCCAAAGAACATTTTCACTTTTTTGATCCTGCTTCAGGAAGCTTTGATTGGAGAATTAATGGGGTTTCCTTCCACTCTGGGGTGCTAGGGACCGAGCAGGAGTTCAGATTTTACAGAAATAAGTCACACTTAGCACACTGCTCTTGGAGGTACTTCCTCAGACTGAAAGTAGTTATGTCAGTTGGCCACTTAGCTCTGAAATCTTGACTCGCTTCTCTGCTAAGGCCCTGATGGGGCAATAATGCAAAAATAATCCAAGTCTTGTACAAAGCTTAGTGCAAAATCTCTAGTCCTTGGATTGAGCTGATGTATGTCAAACGGCCATAGTAATGCCCTGTCCTGTGTGAGCTGGTTGTATTAGCAGCCAAGATGTCGTAGGTACTTGGGACCGGAGCAGGTAGATGGGAAGGAATTCCGCTGTTCTGCAGAGAACATGGGACCCGAAATAGGGAAACATGGGAGTAATTCATCCTGACTGCTGGAAATGGTGCATGTTTTGTTGTTGTTGTTTGTCTGTTTTGTTGGCAGCAGGATTTTAACTCAGTGAAGTGAGTTGTTGCTCTTAACCTGTTCCATAAGCCTTTTGCATGTTACGTGCTTATGGCAAGGTGTTACCTGGGATGCCTCGTTACCTCCCTTTGACTTACTTTATATTCTACTGTGCACTCCTATCTCTTTTGAGAATAAAGTGCTGTGTGAATGCCTTACAGGCCCTTTCTCTTTCAATGACCTTTTTTTTCTGACTTTAAAGAAGTTTCTCTAGGCCCAAATCTGCTTTCTGTCTTGAATATTGACCTTAGAGTTACACCATCTCATTGTCGCTGCACACAGGCTTCTCGGCTATCAAAATTCACCCACAGGACTCAAAGTATTCCTAACTCAGAAACACTTTGCCTTTTATGTTTTCCTCCTCCTCCCTCCCCATGAGCATTTTAATTTCACAAGCAAACTCTGTTTCTCTGTGAATTTTGACAAGTGGTTTACCTGTTTCATGGTAAAAATTATACTTGAGATTTAAATGTCTTTTTCACTGTGACTGTCATAATATTTTCCATTTGAGGCTGAGACTCCACTGTGGGTTTTCTGTACCACATTGTCATCTGCATGAATCTGAGCCTAAATGCGTGGAAATTCTGACATTTCCGTAAGAAATATAGTGGGTTTTTATGTTCTTCAAGTAAGCTGGTTCATAGGTATAGTTGCTGGGTTTTGCCCAGTGCACTGGTCTTTCCCAGTTCAATAACAGATGGAAGATTTCTCAAGGTTTTGGGCTTGTTTGCATTCATTATATTGTGTCATTTCTATGAGAATGAGTGATGGTAATTTTTAGTCTGATTGCTTACCTTGAAAAGGTGTTAAAGAAAAACTTAACCCAAACCAGGGATTTCCAAAGACACTTTGCTTGGGTGCTGGTGCCATTTGCCACAGTGGTTACATACAGTGCTGAGTGTGGTGTCTATGGAATGTGTGTGGTCTTAAGGAAGGATCTCTGAGAATAAAGCTTCATACCAAGCAAGCTGAGCCAAACTTTGAGTAGCTTCACGGTGGAAATGGTTCCATGATGGAAAGACCTGCCTTTAGTTTGGGCTTGGAGAGAGTTTTTGTAGTTTTTGCACTACTGAACTTTTTGCCTTCAAGTCAATGGGCTATAGAGCAAGAATGATCGAGCCCAGTAGTGCAAGCCATGTGTCTGGGGAGCAAATTTGGACTCCTGATGTTTACCTCCTATAACTTTTTCATAAAGGCTGATATCTCTCTTGGCAGCCATTCCATGCTGTGGTTTGCTCTATAAAACAGAGTATGTTGTTGAGGAGATCACCAGAATTGTGGCCTTTAATACACTTTTACAGTTTACTGTGGGGTAATATGAAATATGGAAAAAAGTACACCCACTGGCAGCTTTCATGTCTGAAAATACATGTATTTTTTGTCATTAGTTACTTTGAGACTACAAGGGGAAATTTTCAGCTATTTCAATGACTTGACATTTGTCACAACGACAAGGTTTCTAAAATCCAGACTATAATTACTATCTCAACTAGCTGTACCTCTTACTAAACAGGTTGTGAGGATTGTTTGTGACACAAACTGCTGCTATCAGAAGTGATTCTGTTGTGGTCTGACCTGATAATTGTGCTGCAACTCAAGTCACCGTTGCTTTGACTTCATAGTATAAATCAGAATTTAGACCTGTAGAGAGACAGAATATGGAAATGAACCCAAGGGAGTTGTATTTGATTCTGCTCAAATGGAGCTCAAAACTTTTGTTCTTCAGTGTTGTGTCTGAGCAGCTTCCAGTTGTGTGTTAGGCACCATGATGAACATTTATCACATGTTGTTTATTCTTTTTTCTTCTCCCGAGAGGAAGGAGAAATTGTTCTGGAGTATTTCTTTCCTTGGGGAGTTATGTTCCTCAAATCCCATGTTGCCTGTAGAAAGTGTGCCCTTATTAGCTTTTATCATCTCAATGAACCTTAAATTAGTTGGAATTTGGGCAGCTGGCTATCCCAGATAGCATTGTCAACACTCAGCCTTGCTGTACGTTAATAGTTTCTGAAACTGTTGCAATACAGGGATCAACCTTTGAAGAGGTGTAATACAACATTTTTTTGATTCTTGAATCTTTTTTTTTTTTTTTTTGTACTATGAGCTTGTAGCAGAACATGTTTCTCTGTACTAAATGATAATACGTATAATTAATCGTAGCTGACTCTTGAATAGCTGCAAGCAATCATCCCTTTGTGTCTTACAGTTTCTCAAGTTTCTTGATAACCTTTTGTAGCCAAACTGGTTGGTCTAATTCAGCCCTGCTTCAGCTTGCTTAACTTAATCTCTTCAATTGCATTGGCTTTTTTTTTTTTTTATTACACACTGAGTTAGATTCTAACAAAGGCACCAGTCTGATAGAAATTCATGCCATCTAGATGCATTATGAAGCATTGTAATGGTGATAAGTCTTTCCACCAGTGTGTGCTCCTAAAGGTGTTTCCAGAATGAGATGGCTAAGGCTTGATCCAGATCATTCTCATCAAGGGCAATTACTCTGGGAATGATAATGAGCCTCATGCTTGGCTTCCACTGAGATTTTCAGTACCAGCACCGTTACTGCAACAGTGTCCACTAGTGAGCAAAATAAAATCAAGACCACAACAGCTGCTTGGCCTGAGACACAATACTTTCCCTAGGATAAGCCTTAGTTTTAAATAAAAAATTAAAAAAATAAAAATTTCACAGTTTTAAAAGCAGCTTTTTTTTTTTTCCCCCTTGATAGAAAACTTGGTTGTGTCACTAAGCTGCACATGCAGACTTCTTGAGAAAAACAGAAACTTTCTGCAAGCATGTTTGTTTCATCAAAACCCTTTTTTAATGAGACAACATTCAAAACCTTTTGACCATCTCTGATACCTGAGGCTGTTTCCCCTGCCATCCTGGGGGTGGGTGATGTGGTACATGCTAGTCCTGGAGGCCTCAGAGAATTTATCTGACTGGGTGGTTTGTGTCTGGGTCTTCAACCCCAACACAAGGAACCCTTTGACCAGTTTCTTGTTGGTTTCTCACGTCCTCCCTGCAGCTTCCCCTGCATTTTCCCATCCCAGTGGTGAAGGGGCATTTTGACTACAATTAGTACAGCTTGGATTTCATTGAGTAAATGACCATGATATGCGTTCAATGTTGGGACAAGCCCAATAGAAACAACAGAGGATATTCTCAATTTCTTTGGCCAGAAACTAAAATTCCTACCTAAGATTTTCAGAACTCTGGAAGAAGCTTAACCTTCCCCATCCCTCAGCCAGCTATGAAAATCACAGCTAATGGTGTTTTACTAGACTTGCAAAACTGACTTAATAGCTCTTTAGTTATTACAGAATAAATGTTCATGTTGTACAAGCTTAAATGATATTAAAAGCCTTTATTAGCATGGCTTGGCAAAATATGCTTCTGGCTAGCTTTCTGGCCTTGGGTTAGGCCATTCTTGTGGTTTTTTAATGACATGCTATGAAAAGGATATACTTTATGAGAATCAGGTGCCAGATTTTGCACATATTAATAGACCTTTGCTATTTGTTCGTAATGCTGCTGAGTGAAACAAACAAAAACTTTAAAAATTTGAATTATGTCTTAGGTTAATCTATCTTGATTTTAATTGTACATGGTCTTTTTATTATTTATGTTATATATATTTTATTGTTATCCAGTCTCTTTTGATTACTGGTGGGAACTCAGTTCTGGCATGTAACAGTGCTGTTACCAAAGTTACTTTCTGTTGTCTTTTGTTTTCCAACCTTCCCTTAGTAATTTTGGCAAAGTTTTCTCAATGGAGGAACTACTTCTCCAGATCACGTAATGGGTTTCCCCAGAGTCAGGAGCAGAATTAGGCCACTGGGGCAGCTCATTTTTGTGAAGGCAACTGTTCCTACCATGGGCAAAATGTCTCAAAAGTTTCTTTCCCATGAGACTTGGTGACACACAGGCAGTGCTGGTGTGTGATTCAGCTGTTTGGTTTGTTTTCCCCTCTTGGCATTTGTTTACTTACTTTGTGACCAGCAAGTCTGACTCTCTTTCCTTTTGCTACCTACACCTTAGTGTGAAAAACGTAAAGTCCCTAACAGGTGGGAGGAGGTGTGTGTGGTGGGAAAACGGGGCTGGGAAAGAGGTCTGGGCATCGAGTAATCTTTCTTAGGTGTCTTTCCATTGAGAGAGCTGTTCACTGCAAAGGTGTGATGTTTCTTTTGATAGCAAAACTGGGTTGCAGTGGATTTGACCTGATGCTCTTGCTCTTTCTGCAGTGGGGAAACCTCACAAGTGCAACTACTGTGGCCGGAGCTACAAGCAGCGCAGCTCACTTGAGGAGCACAAGGAACGTTGCCACAACTATCTACAGAACGTCAGTATGGAGGCTGCTGGGCAGGTCATGAGTCACCATGGTGGGTGGAAACCGCCTTTTGAGGTCTCTTGGACTTGGAGCTTGTCTTGTTGTTTGGGGTTTTTTCCATCTGTTTTTCTTCCTTCCTTTCAGCTTTGCATCACTTCCATCTTATAGATTTCTTTAACTTAGGAGGGGAAAAGATGGGCTAAAATACTTATTTGGTCCATTTGATAGCACTGGTTTTGCTGATTATGATTGGTTGGTTGTTTTGGTTTGAGTTTTAAAGCGGTATTTTGGTTTTTAGTATGTATAAATATGCAGACATGAAAACAAGCAATCCGTGAAAAGTCACCCTCAAAATGAACTAAGCCATGTAAAAACCATATGATTCCTCTGACCTTCCTTTCTGATTGTGACTGGAGATAAGGATGGTGGAGGTGGTCAGAAGCCTTTATTTCTACTCACTGTAATATCTTAGATTCCTAAAAAAGGTTAGGGATAGATCTAAAAACCTCCAGAGCAGAATGAAATCCAACAGGGTTGATTAAAGTAAATATAACTAGGAAAAAAAAAAAAAGTTTATGTACATTTACATGTGTTAGTGTTAATATCTTAACTAACACTGCTTGTGTTAATATACAGAGACTGAAGATTGGCAAAAATGTTGAAAGAAAGAAATGTCAAACTCTATGAATTTGTTTTCAAAGATTTATGTTGCTATTGGTTTGGGTAACAAGCAGAACGTCTCAGGCTACAGCGTGGTAGGCTTATCCATAGAATCATAGAATGTTTAGGGCTGGAAGGGACCTTCAAAGGTCATCTAGTCCAGCCTCCCTGCAGTGAGCAGGGACACCCTCAACTAGACCAGGCTGCGCAGAGCCTTGTCCAACCTCACCTTGAATATCTCCAGAGATGGGGCCTCAACCACCTCCCTGGGGAGCCTATTCCACT
>JAOEGS010001081.1:0-26690 GCA_025447755.1 Corythornis vintsioides | reverse complement strand
TTCTGCAGGAGAATGTTATGGGAAACAGTATCAAAGGCCTTGCTAAAATCAAGGTAGACAACATCCACAGCTCTTCCTTCATCTACTAGACAGGTCATTTTATCATAGAAAGAGATCAGGTTTGTCAGACAAGAACTGCCCTTCATAAATCCATGTCGACTGGGCCTCATTATCTGGCTGTCCTGTATATGTCCCAAAATGTCCCTAAAGTCACAGGGGAAGCAAGAGGAGGGGAAAGAGGGCCGGTTTCAGTGTGTGGGTAAGAATGTACAAGTCTCTGAGTCTCACTCCATCCCCTTGCAGGGTGCAGGCAGCTTGCTGAGCTGCCTCTCCATGTGACTAGGTCCTGTTCCCTGCTCAGCACCATGGCTGCTGCAGGAGAGCTCCCATGACTTTGTTGTTGTCAATTTTTGGCTGAGCTGTGATGGTCCTGGAGGTAGAAATTAGTCTGTGGTCTCCTGGCTAGTGGTGTGCTGTGTGTGACAAAAGTGACAGTCTCAGACAGCCAAGAACACAACTTTTGCGGGAATGGACAGGAAGGAATGTTGGAGGCTAGCAACAGTTCACACCTAGTTATGTGTTCTTCTCCATCTCCACAAAGCAAAAACTCCAGGAAAATTCTTAAAGCAGTATGGAAAAGGATATTTGTTTTAGGAGAAGGAGAAAGAATCCTAGCTCTAGGTTGTACGAGGCTTAAAGGCCAGCTCCACGTAAAGCACACAATGGCCTCATGTTCTTCACTTTTACAGAGTCGCTTAAAACATTGTTAAAATGCTGGTCCCACAGGAGACTTCACACCAGGCTCCATGGGAATATTTCCTGTCAGTTCTCTGCGCACAAACTTTTTAAAAATAGCAATATTGTGAAGTTTAGGAAAGGAAATTGAGGTTGATGGAGTAATACTAATTTACACCAGCTGAGACTTAGCCCCGTGTGCGTTGTCCGCACACAAAAGCATTTATTAGTAAAATATACTGGGATTTTTTTTTACTCCTTTTTTTTTTTTCCCTTCTTCTTTCCATGCATGAGCATGTGCTTTTTTTTTTAATAGTATGTATGGTTTCTTACAAATTAAGAGGCAAAAACTAAAATATAGACACTTTGAGTAGTATGATCGAAAGACTAGTGTCTTCAAGAAAACGAAGTCTTTGTTCTAAAAACTATCCATGTTGATGTATTGAGAGTTTGGAACAACAAGTTCCAAAAGGAACTTAGGAACAACAAGTGGTTTTAACTGCAACTATGGACATAACAGGGTCAGAGGTGGTGAACACTTGGAAGGGCAACCCAGGAGCACACCCTGGTAGCTGTAGAAGCAATCCCTGAACAGAAACACACTAAAATATGACCTCTTAGAATTAAAAAGCCTTTCTGAGCTGAGATCGCTGTTAGTTCACAGTCTGAAATGAATTGCTGTATCAAAGGTAGTTATAACACATCAGCACTTCTTTGGTAGCTCCTACTAATGAGGGAATGATGAATAGTGAAATACAACAAAAAAAGGAATTGCAGTGACTATGGAGTAAATGTGTTTACATGGGTGTATACGTAGGAGCAATTAAAAAATTATTACTCAGGCAGAGCTATTTGTCCTTTATGTGTATATTTTTTAATTGAAATTAAAGTGTCTTGAATTGACAATATGATCTTAAGCTATACTTTTTGATTTTCCAAAATGTGACACCTCACGTGTTCAGTTCAGTATTGCATGCAAGTTAAATGGTTTCAGGAACTAGACTATTTCCATATCTCTCTTCTCCTAGAAAATCTATTTAACAAAACACATTCCTGTTACTTCTTCCCACTGTAACACAAACACTGGTATGATTCAGTGATTCTGTTGCAAAACAGCCATGCCCTGGATCATAAAGTTGAGTTCTGAGGTGGGAAAAAGATATTGCAGCATGAAAGATAGGAAAGAAAATGCTTTTATGGGTGATAATTTACTTTTAAAAGGAGTCCAAGCAGAATTTTTGCCTGATGTAGAGAAGAGCAGATGTCCTTTTTAGCACTATTCATTTTTCAAGGAAGAAAGGTTTCAAATTCCATGTAGGAAATTTTACACACACATGCCCAACAGTATATTTATTTAATTATCAATTCATTGTTATAAGGCATACAAATGTCACTACATTTATGTCTTAATCAGATGGTTATGAAAGTAATCAGGAGTCTCTGAACTGATTTTTGGGCAAGTACATTCCTACAGAGGCAGCATACCTAGGTATGCTAGCCTAACTTAGCTTTAACTCCTCGGATGCAGTTAAGAGCCCTCTGCACCTCCCTAGGTCCCCACCACCAGCCCTGTGTGCCCCAAACTAGTGCAGATAGCTCCTATTTAAATACTCCACAGTATTTAAATAACCTTATAAATATAGCCTTAGCTATTAAAGTATCCCAGACCTCTCTGACTGTGCTGGGCATTAATTAGGTCACTTGAACACTGCATCCCGTTTTGTTGCAACATTAGATTCATTTCATATTTATGCTTTTTCTTCCTCTCACTGATGCCAGCAGGACTGCTTTGTAAATGAGAAACCATTGTGTTTCTCAGGGGGAGCATCCTGTACAAATAAAAAAGCAGCAGAGTAAATCATTTTATAGCATATGGTGGGTTGTAAGCCTCAAAGTATTCTGCTTTCCATAGCATCAGAGACACAAATGGAATCAAATGAATAAATTGCCATGTTTTCTTATTATGAATGTCTGAAATGAGAAGTTCACCTGAGCAGATACTCTGTTTTGTAATTGCCTGGTATTTGCTCTTCCTTTCTAGAAAGGAGGCAAAGACAAGGCTTTTATCACCCCATTTTTCATATATTATGTGCTAGCAAACAGCTGCATGTTTAAGAGCAGGGGAGTGATTATTCCATATTAGGATCCTGAAGGTAGTAAAGTTATGTGGGCTGAGAGTAGGTTGGTGGTGTTCAGTTATGGCACAGTCTCGTTCAGGGAGAAGGTGTCTGTGACATGAAAGGCTGCTACAGTGAGAGACTAGGGGAGGACTAGCGGGTTTCAGTCCTCTGCTGCCTCTGCAGTTCTGCCTGTGACTTACTGAAAGTTTTATCTGATCCACAGCATGGTACCACTGACGCTTCTTGGTAATTATCAGAGGATGCTCAAGAAAAAGGAAGCACTTTGTAGGTATTTAGGAAATAGATATGTCAGTGACTTGACAGTGCAAGTTGGTCACCCTGGTCCATGCAAGTTTTGTACTACTTTTACTCTAGAACCTTATTCCCTAACCCAATAAGCAACAAAGAGTGAAATGAGTAAAGACAGAAGGGGTTATTGATTTCTTGGTTTTGTCTCCAGGACAATGTATGAGCATTCCCATAACATAGCACAGAAACTCTCCCTGCTGATCCCAAGAAATGGGAGGACAGATGCAGAAAACTTGCATTCACAGGTTCCTAGGTCTGTGTTTGAAGGGATACAATATTAAATTAAAAAATGTGATAGTTTCTGTGACTGATTCTGAAGGGAGTTTCCATTTGACATTAATCCTGTAATTCCAGTATGGTGTTTGTTGATTTTACACGCTCATGTACAGAGAAGAAACTCTTTAACAAAGAGATCCTTCATTCAGGAAGCCTCTTCTCTTGAGGAATTCACAGCCAGGCCCAGGAAATACAAGTCATCAATGTCTTGTATGTTTTTTAGTCATTGAGATTAGCACAAAAAAAAAAAAAAAATTAGAATGGTAAGCATGCTGTGTGAAAAGCATGGAGTTACGGAGATATACAAAGAATTATAACAAGTTATGTTAGTTATAATGTAACAGGTGACCATATTGAAGGGAGAAAAACAGAAGACATCATATACAGAGTGAGTTTTCAGAAGTGTCCCCTTTTCACTGGGGATATTGAGTATTCAGAACAAAACAAATCCTTTAAGAAATGCTTAAAGTTGGGCTTCTGTTAAATAAGATTGTCCCAAAATGAGGCATTTTGTATGTGGCTCTGATTAAAGATGATTGCTGTCTTGATGCCCAGTGTGTTCTTCCACCTTGCTTTGTTTCGTGTTGCACTTATTGCACAGTCAGCAAGGCTCAAATGATTTGTGTTGTCTGTGAAGTGTAGCCCAGACTTGTCTGATATGATTTTTTGGTTTCATGTAGTACCTCCTATGGAAGATTGTAAGGAACAAGAGCCTGTGATCGACAACAATATTTCTCTGGTGCCTTTTGAGAGACCTGCTGTTATAGAGAAGCTGACAAGCAACATGGGAAAGCGTAAAAGCTCCACCCCACAGAAGTTTGTGGGTAAGCTTGAAATACGCCTTTTATTATTTGTAGTGTGTAGGTATAGGTTACTTATAATCTGTAATAGCCAAAGAATGAGGGGAAAAGGAGCAATCTCAGAACTGGGTTGCTGTGGGGAGGGACAAGAATAGAGGTGGTTAAATCACAAGAAATGCAGAAAATTATTCAATTAGTTTTACCAAGCCAGAGAATTCAAAAGTGAGGTTCTCAGAATTGTGAAAATGAGTTAGAAAAATCTTGAGCTTTTTACTGCACTTTAAGGCTGGTTTGTTGGGTTCGTTGGTTGGTTTAGGGTTGGGTTTTTTTAGCTTTACACTGGCCTTTTTGAGATTTAGACTTGTCATCTTCCCTCTCCTTGCCCCAGAAAAAAAAAAAAAAAAAAAAAAAGTCTCATATAATTATCTGTTTCCATATGTGTGTTTAAAAAAAAAAAGCCAACAAACCACAACCAAAAACCAACACAAAACAACAGCTATCTCAAGACTTAATTTCTTGAAAGTTGGCAACAACTTGTCTGATAATACCAGCATGAGGAAGCAAAACCACATCACTTCAGTTGGAAGGAAGGTTTGTTCCAAATGCAGTATTCTGGACAAAATAAACTTATTAACTCATGAATCTAAACCAGCATTTAGAATCCTAGGTCCAGAATTCATATTTTGCTTTTTGTTTTGACATCTTAAAATTGTTCGGCTTGTAACAGGAGACAGTATGGGGAATTTAATTTGGTTTTTTACTGCTACTGAGGCAGCACTAAACTTCTTAGGAGGTGAGTTGGGACTGATAGTTATTTGGGGTAAGTTTATGCTACTAGACTCCAAAGTCACCTAATACATGTTTTCCCCACTCACTCCCTGGAAGGACAGTTGTACAGAATTTAAAGGTGTCATATACTCATTATGCCTACACTGAGGACTCTTACAGAGAGAGGATCAGAGGCCTGTGAGCAATTAACAGAGCCATTTAGAAAAGTCATTGCCCCTCAGCTAAATGCAGATTCAGATGGATTTGTTCAAGCACCACTGAAGGTGGTTTTAAGCTAACACACATGGTTTTGTATAGTAGGGGGCTAACAGCATGCAGCAGCTCACCTGGGGGGTACTGACCCACTGACCTGACTGCTTTGAGTCAGCTGACCTAACTTCCCAAATATCAATGTGAAGCCAGGGTTAGGTCAGGAGCAATCCAACCTCCAGGAGAAACGCTGAGAGGTGTCAGTACTTCCTAGATCGTTACTAATCCTTCTGAGATGAAAGCATAAGGCTATGTCTTTTAAGAGTGGTCTGAAATGAATTACTGTATAGCTGATAAGAAATGGAAGATTTATACTCTGATTTAATTTACTGCTGTGACAACATTTGGGGCTGAAGAGGGTTGAAATGAGAGGAGGACTCTACTGACAAGACAAATACAGCTTTATGAGATTGTAAACATGTTTCCATCATAGCAGGTTTCCCTTGTGTTGTCTTGGCAAGTAGTGTGAGCTCTTGCAGGTTGTCATCAACAGTGAAGTACTTAATCATGCTGACACCTAAACTGGTGTGTCTAGGCCTCAGAAACATTGCAGCCTCAAACAGAAGAAGGGCAGTTCACACCTCTCACCCTTTTTTCCCCCCACCCAGGTTGTCCACAGCTTTGAACAGAATTGTGTTTGCAGTACCTCTCAGGGGTTACCTTCGTAGGGGCTAGAGACTCTGAGAGGACTGGAGACCTTGATCCCTTCCTTTAAATTCTGGTAAAAACTGAATTAATTTTTGGTAGCTGTATATTATGAACCCTTTTTTTAGTCCAGGAAGGTAATTTTACTTGTCCACTTGTATGCAACTGACCATATGTTGTTACTGTCTTCAGATTGAAATTTACTAGCTGGAAATCCTTGCCTGAGATAGACTTTAGCAGGTTATTATTCTCTCCACTATTGTATACAACTTTTTGTTAGATAAACCTATTTCTTCTATAGATGTAACAGATCATTTTGTACTCCATTTTTCTAGGGTTAGGAATTCAGGGATTCATGTGACACACACCTTTTTATCCAGATCCAGCTGTAGGGAAAAAAGTATCCTCATTTGTATTTACTGTATCTTACTTTTCTGCCTTTACTGATATTTTAAGGCATCACAGTGTTGGAATTAAAAAACAGCAGTCTCCACTTTGCTACTTTTCTTTGTTTCACCATGACCTTACTTTTCTTCCCGTTTTTTTCCCCAGTGAAATATTGTTCAACTCTGTCAGGAAGGACTTGTAATGGTTCTCTTGCTTGCAGGAAATTTTCCTGTGCATACTGCAAGTGTGGCACCAGTCCAAAACAACTTAATGGTGTTTATGAGAAGGTCATGTAAGCATAAGCTAAAATCTTTGCATGCTGCATCTATCAATGCTTTACTGCTCTTTCAGATCAGTCTCTGAGGGACCTTGGTTATAGATCACAGTCTTTAGTTGAAATTTCATGAGGAAGGGTAGCAGCATGCAGCAAATAATTTCTGCGTGAGAGATTTGGTTAGGTATCTGCTGTTGAGGTACTAGTCTTAACAAACCTGTTGAAATAATGGAGGCAGAAAGTCTATTTTATGACACACAGGAATCTGAGTACTTCTCTTAGCTTCCCCTGGTGAAATCAAAAGCAACCATCTTCAAGCTAATAATGTGAAGCAGATTAATATATTTTCAGTTTGAATGTAATGTTTATTCTCACAGAGTGTCCCTGGAGTTAAAGACAGGACACAAAAGGAGACATTTATGGGGCTTGTGATAAGACCATGGTTGTTACAGTAAGAATTAAAAATACATAGGCATCTCACAGCAAATGAAGATCGACCAGCTTCAAAAATCAGACTCAACTTCTAGTTAAGGGGGATTAGGAAGAAATTTACCCAGTGGTAAAATTTGTTACTGCTTTCCCCAAGGTTTCTCACAGCTTTCTTCCATTTGTCCAGCATTGCAGTTGCTTTAGCTACCTGATGAGATGGATTGTAGATATCACAGCACAGCTATATCTTTTGTGCTTTCCTCTAGCTTCAAATACCAGTTCTGAGGGGTTTTTTGAATGTCGTATAGTAAGATGACCACAGTGGAGAAAGTTTATTATTTTACTTCAGTAATATAGAGCAAGAATAATTAGAATTTGACCAAAATTCTGCATGAAAATTTAAAATTATGAATCTGATTAAAGTACATTTTTTACCAAAGAGGAGTTTAAAATTGAAAACCACATTGGACTGCTTTGTTAATGTTTATTCTGAGCTCTGTTTTATGCTCTCTCCTCCCCATGTTATGATTTAATTTACTTTTTTATATCACTCTTCATTTCTGGGCCTCTGACATCTTTGGAACTTGTTCTTAATTAAAGGAATTAATAATTGGGTTAATTGGCTATTTACAGTTTTCTCTACTCTGCTGTCTATGGTGAAGTAACTAAATGTGGTGGATAAAAGGCATCAAAATAAAGTTTGCATTATTCATTCACATAGTCCATAAAGGATAGATACTGTTTCTAGATCTGTCTAGCCTACAAAAGACGAACAGCGTTTGGCAGATGGATCAGACACTCACCAGATCCAGTTCATTATTTAAACATAGGAATGATGCAGGTGGCCAGAGCAGGTAACAGGCACCAATGGCCTTTTCCATTTTCATCCTTTTCACTGTGCCAAAGACAGAACATGCCTCCTGGAGCTATCTTCCAGTCCCACTTTATTTCCACCTGAGAAGGAGCTGCTCGATTTGATGTGAGGCTGCATCCACCTCCCATTACAGTCTCCACCCTGTCCGCAGCAGGAAAGCCATCACAGATTTTCAAGACTTCCAGCCTATGGCAGAAACACTGAAAAGAGGGTGTTTAATGTTGAGAATCATCCCTAGGTCATGTTAGATTATAAAAGCCATCAAAATAGCACCATTGCTTCTCCCTCCCCTCCAAATGTCTGATGTGTAACAAAGGAACAGTTTTCTACATTCTGCTTTCTTTCAGTAAGTTTTAAGTGTAACACAGCCAGCCACAGGGCAATGTAGAGAAGGACATGAGCATGGTGTCTCATCAGAAGTGTGTGAGCAGTACTGCTGAAGAGAATAGGAATACTCTCATGCTTCACTTTAGACTTGCATACAGTTACCTTGCTCATCAGGGCTATGTTCCCAAGAAAAAGTGATGCATCATCTCCAAGGATAACCTGATTGTTCCATGGGTAATGTAAATTTATTACTCTCTTTGTGCATCACTTTAAGGTAAGCCACACCAAGTGGAATAAATTATTATAGGCAAAAGTAAAAATCTGAATTTAGCTATGTTGTAATGTACTAATTGTCTCTATTTGGAGGAGATTTTGGATTACAGTTGTTTCTTTCTTATGGTGATTTATACACATTTTCAAGCAAAAGGTGATATAAGATTTTTTGAGTTCTTTAATTCTTTGATACCCAAACCAGCTGTATGTAGTGACTCCTTGAATTCAGTAGTTTATACTAGTAAAGTCTCATTTTATGTAACAAGACAGTGAAAAGTAACAAAGTCGATGAAACCAAAACAAAATTATTTATCAGAATGTAAAATCAGCTTAAAAAGTTCACTGTCAATAAATAGCTAATATTTCTGTTTGTGAATACATATTACCATGTTTATCTTGTACCTTACACATATAGTTACACATGTAAACTTTTCTATTTAAAGAGTTAGGATATGAACTTTCCTTGTACTGAAGCTCTAAAGCCAACATGGGGAAAGCAGTGCTGCTGAGCTTAGCATGATGTAAGCCACAGTAAATTTGTAACTTCAAAGAACAGCAGTGCTAGGTAACATGCCCTGTGATCAGCGCCATCTACCAGCATGTGGCTCTGGTTTTGCATAAGTGTAATGCCATTTGTCTAAAAAGGTTACAAGGATGTGAGTTTGGATTTACTTAGTGATGAATAGGCCAACCTGATTGTTGCAATGTATTTATTTAATCCTGTGTCAATTACAGTTACTCTTTTTTTTCCCGACTGAAAGGTATACATATTGTGACTCTAAAGATGCCACCTTACAAACCCCTTGTACCTATTCAGGCTTCTTGCTATGCAGCCCTGTCATAAGCTATGAGTGAGGCACCTCCAAGTGCAGGGAATGTGTGGTGCTGCCTCCTTTAATTTTAGGAGTGTATGTCTAATAGTATAAGCTGGCAAAGTGTCATTCAATCATATTTTCTACCAGTTAATAGTAATTTCATAAGCTGAAGCATGGGCACAGTCAGGCCCAGTGGAAGATCTGGAATCAGTCTGGAAGCTGCTGCAGGCCCATGCTTTGCATGGAAGAAAAAAAAAACCAAACTGTTGCTGAGGTTGTTGATTTACCCATCTCGGGACAGAAGCTTTGTAGGAGGTCAGTAAACAAGTAGAAGGAGGCTAACATTGGACTCTGGAATGAATTTCACCTCAAGTCAGAGGTTTTAGGTTTTCTGCCCCTCCCTCCCCCTTTTACAGAGAATCTTTGGAGTTGATTATGTTGATTTTTCTCATTCATTTGCTCTTGTCCCTTAGGTGAAAAGCTCATGAGATTTGGCTATCCAGATATTCCCTTTGATATGAACCTAACCTACGAGAAGGAGGCTGAGCTGATGCAGTCTCACATGATGGACCAAGCCATCAACAATGCAATCACCTACCTTGGAGCTGAGGCACTTCACCCCCTGATGCAGCACACACCAAGCACAATTGCAGAGGTGGCCCCGGTCATCAGCTCAGCTTACGCTCAGGTCTATCATCCTAACAGGATAGAAAGGCCCATTAGCAGGGAAACAGCTGACAGTCATGAGAACAACATGGATGGCCCAATCTCCCTCATCAGACCAAAGAGTCGAACCCAGGATAGAGAGGGCTCCCCCAGCAATAGCTGTGTGGATTCTACTGACTCAGAGAGCAGCCACGAAGACCGCCAGTCCTACCAAGGAAACTCTGCCTTAAATCCCAAGAGAAAGCCAAGCCCGGCTTATATGAAGGAGGACGCCAAGGTTTTGGATGCCACAAAAGCTTCTAAGGGCTCTTTAAAGGATATCTACAAGGTCATCAATGGAGAAGGGGAGCAGATTAGGGCTTTCAAGTGTGAGCACTGTCGTGTCCTTTTCCTAGACCATGTCATGTACACCATCCACATGGGCTGCCATGGCTACCGGGACCCACTAGAGTGCAACATCTGTGGCTACCGAAGCCAGGACCGCTATGAGTTCTCGTCGCACATAGTCCGAGGGGAGCACACATTCCACTAGGCCTTCTCATCCAAAGGGGACTTGTATGAAGTAGAAGAACTGCACATGAAGAAATACTGCACTTACAATCCCACTTTTCCTCAGACATTGAGAAACTTATTTTGTTGTTGTTGCTGTTGTTGTCGTTGCTGTTGTTTAATTATTATTATTAACCTTATTTTTTTTGTGGACCTAACCTCATTTGCTCTGCCCAGCTTAAGAATGGAAAGAAGGAAGGGAAGGGATAAAACAGGAGTTAGTTGTTGCCGTCACGGTGAGTGTGACCCACCTCATGCTCTGTGGGATTTGAGAGGCAGTCTGCTTCTGTCTCAATCAGCTGTATGTTGTGTCCTGTTTTGGGACATCACTCAACCCTGCTAGGTGCTTTACAGTCCTGATGAGATACCACTCGTTTACAATTTCAGACTAATAGGTAGGAACATTTCAGAGGAGAGCCTTTTTCAAACGTGTAGGTACAGTATGGGGTTTTGGTGGTTGGAGGGGGGTGGGGGGAATGGGATGGGGGACAGGGACTTTATTCTACAGAATGAACAATTGTTTTTAATGAAAAACTGTTAGGGATTTAGGAGCATGAATCAAAGTTCATATTCCTTGCAAAATTGCTTTCTAGGGTGAGCTGTTTTCCTGCATTCAGTGTGTATTGCCCCTCTAGAATGTAAAAAGAAAAAAAAAACAACAAAAAAAAAGGCAAAAGAAAAAGACAAAAAAAAATTTACGTCTTTACACTGTACCACATTACTGCAGTTTAGTTTCATAAGTCTGAGGGCCTTCTGTGGTAAGTCTGAGGCTTTGTATTTTTGTTTAACTTATGAAGCACCTTTTTTAGACTTGTCGATTTGCTGTTACTCCATGCCTATGTGTTGACTCACTGGCTTCTTAGAGACCCTTGGGAGCCTTACTTATTTAGTTGTCCCCTATGTTTTAAGAAATAGCATTTAGAAATAACATTGAAACTTGCTTTGAGGACAGTAAGTGGCCTAGGAGTGGGTGAGTCTGTAGTTTATTGAAGAGGTTCTGCTGCTCTTCTGAAATAATTTTGTTTTTAAATTATGGATTTTAAAATGACAAAAGTACTAGTAGCAAAGTGTTCTTTAAATATAGGTATATTCTAGATATATAATTGTATAAATACTTCCTCATTCTATTATCACAGTGTTAACCTCTAGGCAACAGCCTAAACTAAGACTTACAGCTGGGAAAATGCCAGGAGCCAGGTCCTTGGACAACTTTCATCTTCTTTGCTCCATTGAATTTAATGTAACTACCCCAACTACTTCAGCTACATCAGGATCCGAGCCTTGACTGTTGGTTTTTTTTTCCCTCCTGTTGACATCTTATTTGATAATTTGTGAATCGAATTCCTTTTGTTAAGTCATTGATCCTGCTTTAATTTAGGGGTAGAAGTGTTTGTAGGTTTTGCTGGCTAGTCTTTGCTCTCAGAGAGCACAGAAGCCCTAAAATTTAACAGTTCGCACAGAACCTTTCCTACTTCTTCAGAAAATGATACAGGGGAAGTGGAGATGCATGTGCTGTGCTTTGATTTGAATTTTCAGATTTTACTTTCATTCCTAATTTATTAATTTCACTCTAGAGCAAATGGAAAAACAAACTCCAGGGCAAGTCCTCGAACCACAGACTAGGCAAGAAAAAAAGCCCCACCAATCTATTTCATTTCTTTCTCTCCCAATAAATAACAAAGCCAGCAACCACTGAGCAAGTTGCAGGTTGTATCAATAAAAACTGGGCTTAAACCTCCGTGACAGATTGCCATTGAAACCCAACTGTTTGTACCAATCACAATTGAAATGTTGTTGTTTGGCAACAAGAGCACAGCTTGAGAATGGAAAAATCTGCATGGGTTTAACCCGCTCCGTGCATGCAGACTCCATGCGCTTGGTGAGACCTTTTCCATAGTATAAAGTTACTAAAGTATAAAAGAGTGAGCAAGATCAGGCCATAATGAATTCCCATCTGCTCACTTCAATCTGTGTACTCGATGCATATGCCAGTTTGCTGTTCGTTTTGAGGGTAGTAGGGTTTTTTTGTTGTTTGTTTTTGTGGGTTTTTTCTTCTTCTTCTCTTCCTAGACCTGAAGGATTTGAAAGTAGGAGCTGAGTGGTATTGATTGAAATCTTTTTATGGTGACATTCTTGGCAGCTAGAACCTGTGTTTAGAAAGGATACAGTAGATCATGGCCAGATTACCTGATGACTGCTTCCCAGCACTGAAATGCTATTAAGTAGGAGCTGGTAAAGTCTCGCAGTAGCCTATTAATTATAATACAATATGGAGAGAAATGTCATCTTGTGTAATGTGAGATCTATCAAGGCTGGGAATATACAGGCTTTGGAGAGACAGATTTAAAGACCTATTCCCAACATTGTTCTTAATGTCATTGGATTCCTCCCCCTCCTCCTTTCTTTGTCCTAACATAGAGGAGACTCAGGCAAATGAACTACTCCCATTCACCAGACCATTCTAACTTTCTTGTGATTGCTGCAATCAAAGGAGTTTGCACAGGAGAAAACTGAGGAGATTCATAGATTCATAGATTCATAGATATTAGGGGTTGGAAGGGACCTAGAGAGATGCAGGAGGGCATCATTTTTATTTCATATGGCTGATTCTCTGCAGCTGTGGAAGTTGGCTTAGGAGGCAGCCAGCCATGTTCTGTATCGGGATGTGCTTGAAGATTCAGAAGTGGGGCAGGTGTGATTTTTGTTGAGGCAGGAAAGGTCTTTAAGACAATGTGCAAAGGGAAAGGTGCAAGGCCTGAAGGTCACTAGGCTTGCATGGGCCTCCAGAGAGACACGTGCCTGAGCCAGAGAAAACGGTTACTGGCAATCCCCCTCAGTGTCTGGGGGCGGCACTCTGATCTCCCCTCTGTGGTCTGTGGAAAAAGCATGGGCTACGGTTTATTGGAATATTTAGCACTAGGGAAAAAGTGTTAAAATACCCTGCCTGTGTTTGGGAAAGCGCCGGAATATGGGAAAGGCAGAGGATCTCTTGTGTATCCACAAATAAGTTGGTGGCAATTATATCTGTCTGCAGTTTGTTAGTGTGCACTTTCACTCACTGATGATTCACTGGTGCCTCCAGTAGCATATATTCTGTAGATGCCTAAAAAATGAGATGGAGAGGCTCAGTGGTTTTGTAGCTGGCTTCAGTTAAGCCTGACTTCTTGTTCTGATGGCAGCATGCGAGATGCACATGTGAGCGCTGCCGTGTACTGGTATCAGAGGCTCAGAGAACTGGGAAGGCACTGGAGAAACACAGTGGTTTAGCCATTTTCCAAAACCAGCATTTTTTGGACAGCAAGGAGATGAAGGGATGCATTAATTTTTATTATCAGTGTCCTCTTCTGAAAGCTCACTGAAGTTATTCATCCTAAAGCTAGAGAAAGGAGAAAGGTTAGAGTTCAAATTTTGAACAAAGTTTTGGACTAGCATTATTTTAACATTCACTTCCTAGTGAAAATTATTGAAGGGTTTATATAAATCCATTTGCCTCTACACTGAAATGTGCAAAATAGGACCTCAGAGATTTTTTAAATTTTTTTTTTCTTGATTGCTCTCTGCAGATTTCTAAGAAAAGCTCTTGAGTTTTGTTGAGTTCATTAGTCATTCACAGTGTACTAGGAATTTCAGTAGATAATCCTTGGCCTGTGGATCCATTTGTTCTAAGTATTTGTGTTGGAAATTGAACCTGCCTAATTTTTATTGGACTCTCTTGAAATTCTTGGAATTGGATTTCCAGTTAAAAACATGCATTTGCAAATTAATAATTGGCTTCCTGTGAACATATCCCATTTTCATTAAAAAAAAAAAAAAAAAAAGCTATTTCTGCACACATCTCTGCCAGTAAACCCTTTGCTTCTTTTTACATCAAAAATGACAAGGATCTTACTCAATTTAGAGAATTACAAGCCTATTAATCGAAATAGAAGTGTGACTGCTTATTCTTCTCTTGGTATGATCCATGTTCTTGGAGCAAAGGGCATTATCTCTATATCTGCTGTTATGGCAAATAAATTTTACAGCTGTCTCTTTTTGCAATCGGTTAGGATTGCACACCAAAATATATAGCATTTTTCAGTAAAGCCAGCTCTTTACTCAAGTAACTTATGGGATTAAAACAATTTTATTCTCCTTAAAAAGTGCTTCCATCTATGATGTGATGTGGAAGGTGTCTAGGCATTAACCTCTATTGGTCTGTATTAGAGAGAAAGAATATAAATTTTATAATGCCTGATTTTAATGATAGTAGTTTCTGCAGTGTGAGGACACAGCTCCACAGCCATGTGGATCTAAAGTATATGTAGTAAAAAGTGAAGAAATTCTCAGCTTTACAAGTTTTCAGATTTCTTTCTGTTTCCAAGGGTGTTCCTTAACTGAGGCTGTCAGGCAGGAAAGGCAGCCAGGAATTACACCAGACCCTTCAAAACAAACCAGACTCTTCAAAACTGGCCTATAATAGGACATTATTATTGTTATCTAGGTCTTCATCTATATTCTTCATATTTGAAAGAAGCCAGACAACACACACTCATTCTTCCAGAAAGAAACTTTAGAGATTATTTAGGGAAAGATGCTTATTTCAACCAAAGACAGGAGCCACAGTAATACAGTTCCTTTGGTAGGTAATATTCCATTCCATAACTCCTTGCTGTGGATTCTAACATAACGAGGAGATGGAGGGGAGGCTGCCCTGATAACTACATCACCTAAATGCAGTGTTGGGTTTTAGGAAAAGTGGGATGAAATTGGCTTTCACACTAAAAATCTGCATCTTAGCTTGGCTTAGTACCATTTAAAAACACAAATGTGTGGTAGTAATGGCCTGTGGTCTTGGGTAGCTGGGGATTTTGAGGAAGTATATTTATAGATGTATGGTACGGTATAATTAGATATATACTTTATTGTATATGTGCCTTTTTCAAATGCATTTTTGAAGTTTGTGATGTCATTTATAATACCCTACCATACCCTTTCAGAATGCACGACAAAAACCAACCCAAAGTAAACGTCCCTTCTTCTGTGGTGTAGTGAGGCAGACCCTGCTCCCCTTCTGCACCCTCCTTGGAGGGTCCTAGTACTTTGCTGTGACATTTTTTGGAGTCTGGCCTTGGGGAGAGGGGAGGGCTGAAAATCACCCTAGCAAAGTGCATTCCAACAATCCAACCAAAGCTGGTCCCAGCCAACGCAGCGTCCCCAGAGTGGCACCAAGACTTGCTGCAAAAGCCCCATGGAGCTGCACAGTGCCCTATGCAGTGCCGTGGCAGTGGTCTCCCGCTTTCCCACCCCCCTCCACAGCTTTAATTAAAGCATGCTTGAAAATGGGCTTCACTGTACTCTTAAATTCTTACTTAGGAAAGGGAATAGACTTTAAAGCATCCTTCACTTGCTTCAGTCTGTGAAAAGAAACCTGGAGAGAACAAAAGTCCTTTAGAAATGGTTTACAGGTTTGTCTGTCATGCTGCTGCCACCCTAATAATTGACATATAGATGAGAGAAGCCCGTCTGTGGATGTTATGGGGGTTTGTTGTCTGGAGCTCTTTGGTGAAAAGTGCAGTGTTCATTTTGGTACTTTCCTGGAAGGTTGGTTGACCTAGTTTCAGATCTAGTATTTATCCGGTGTGAGTGCATCATCTTTTGGTCAGACTCGGAGCCCAGTGGCAGCTCTCAGCAACACTGGGTGGTATGGGCCCTCAGCAGGCACAGAGAGTATGTGGGAGGAGGAATTTAGTAGAAAAGAGACATAATTTGCTTTGTAGAAAATATTTTCCCTTTTATCCCACCAAGAGTTGTCCCCTAGTAAAGGCCAATAAGAACATTACCAGTTTCTAATTGAGCCATGCCTGATAGTGTGTGATTTCTTTCTCCTCAACTGAGGCTCTGAAGTGACTAGAGGACAGTCAGAAGGAGGAGGTGTGCTGATGTTCTGCCATGCTGCATGCTTAAAATGATAAAACTGGTATCTTTTTAAATCACCCAGCTTTTCAGTTGCAGAAGCATTCCCAGTTCCTGTTCATTTCCAGGCTTCAGAAAGGTGGTTATGGTCCCACATACTCACATGGATCCTCATTTGGGAGAGTAACTGCCTGTGCACTTTCCTTCGGTAAAAACTTTTCCTCTTTACCTATAAATAATGGGACCTAACTAACCAGTGGACAGAAATGACTGTTTCAACAATGTCTCACATCGCTGTAGTAAAACCTATTATTATTTACAGTTGCAAAAAATATATCCTGTGATATATTTACTAGCAATAGGTTAAATATTTTAACAGTTAATGAGATGAAGTTAATCAAATCGTATTTCAAAAGGGGCTCTGTATGATGTGTACTCCACTGGGAGAAATGGAGCAGCTTGACCCAAAGTTTAAGCTACTGCCTCCTTTCTGAAGCAGATATTGATGTAGGCCACAGCACTGCAGCCGAAGAAAGCATTTGATCACCTGATTAGCCTCCTGCCATCCTTTTGATTAGATCTGGAAGAACACAGGAGCTCTGCAGTTAGCCATGCGCTTAATAAATACCATTATTGGTGAGATCAGGGCCTTATTTGCTAATTGGGTGCAGCACAGCAGCTCTGGTTAGGTCTCAGCCATCAGGCCTTGGTGGCAGGGCTCTGCAGTTAAGACCTGTTCACTTACACTTGTGTAGTAGCCTTAATCTCTCGCACTCAGTGGTATGTGAATACCAGTAGCCTCTGATTTGGATTACCAAACATGAATTAAAATATGGACACCTCCCATAAGGCTTGGTGGAGAGCATGACTCCATTGTTGGCACAGCAAGGCCCGTTCGCAGTAAATCAGGCCATCTAGTTTACCTCAAGCGATATGAATAAGAAAAGCTTCTTGAAGGGATAGAGGTCACTGAATCCCCTGCTATGCACTTACTGGGATTTGACATCACTTACTGGAAAAGGATGTTCGTTCCTGAACATGCTGTAACAAGGGAAGGACTTCTTTGGTTACTTTTGTAGTCATTCAGATTCTGAAACTGTGATCAATTATTTGACAAATTGTCAAGAGCTTGAACATGTTCACTCCTTCTGCCGTGTAACAGTCTCCTCTGGCTTTCAGTGGTTCCCTCTTTCGCTCTCCCCCTTTTCCTTCTCTGAGCTTTAAGTCTGGGCCTGCTCTTATGTCCTGTAGCTTTGGGCTGTCTATGGGGTTGGGGTTATGGTTTTTTGGGTTGTTTTTTTTTTGTTCATTGGCTGTACAGTCTGTTTACATATTTTTGTACTCAAGTGTAGTTTTATATTAAAAACAGGGGAAAAAAAAAGAAAAAAGGTGATTTGAGGAAAAAAAATAAGGTACTTACTCTTTGTAACACTTTAAAGATCTAGGGTACCTTCTGAGATTACTTCACAGTGATGTAATTATAATACTGTATATTTGCCTTCCTTTTTAGTTGGTTTTATTTTTCTGGTTGTACTTTTTTTTCCTAAAATGTATATCTTTTTATGAGAAACTGGAAACTTTTAATGCAAATGTTTAGAAAGATTTAAAATTGTAAAGTAAAAGTCATATAATTTTTTTTTCCTGTTGGAAGAAAATGCTTTAAAAAAAGTTTTACTACTGTTGTATTCCAGGGTGGGGGTTATCAACCCCAAATTTGCTTCTTATGTTTCATTCTTGGATTCTAAATGAGCTTATTGCAGACATGGATGATTTGCTTATGCTAGTTAAAAAAAAAAAAAAAAATCACCAACAAAAACACCTTTTTGGGTTATTTTTCTGTTCAAGTGCAATATTTTCCCAGACATCTTTTTAATGTACAGTGATTTACTGTTTTATTTCCTCAGTCCACACAAATCAGTGATACAAAACACTTCATCTTAAGTACCTTCAAAGATAGGATTCTATGATGCTATAAGGTTCAAGTAACTATGTAAATTAAGATGTGACTGACAAAAGGTGAGAAATTGTAAGTTAGGGCTAAAGCCCATATCTTAATGCCTGCTTTATTTGACATTGAAATGCATCTAGTGTACGAATTAAGGACATACCTGTTATTGCCTCTTCCTTCCTTTTCTAATTTTGCAGCTTTCTTTTTAAGAAAAGCACTTAATATTGTTGTTTATTAAAAATAACAAAAAAAAAAAATTAAAAAAAATAAGATCTTTTGGTCTGATCCAAAACCCACTCATTGGAGACTCTTGTTGGCATGGATTTTGGATTAGGCCTAATCTCTTAGCTAGGGCAAAACTGCCATTTGCTCTAATGGGAGAAATTTGCATACGTAAGAATTACAGGACATGTGTCCTTTATCTACCTGAGAGACCAGAAAAGCTTCTTTAGAGTTGTCCTTGTCTTATATAATTTTAGATGGGACTTGTTTTACATATCATACGTATTTATATATAGTGTATTTTTAATGCCTTCCTCTCCCCCACTAGACTAAAGCCGCTGTTCTGTAAATATGTATTTAGGTACATAATTAAAAAAAAAAAAAATCCCATTGAGATTTCTTTGAAAGGCAGTTACTGCGCATGCACAGTAGCCACTTTTGTCTTTTAAATTTATATTTAAGATATTTCTTTTTAATAGTAATAAAAGTGACTATATCCCGTTCTGATTGATTGCCAAAATTATCTCCCAGAACCTTGTATTTGAGGTCAAGAAGACAAATGTATTCAATGGGTGACTATCGTGGTTGCCCACAGGTTCACGCTCCTTGGGCCAAATTCTGGTAACCTCATGTAAGTTTTTTGGGTCCTACCCCAAACAGGGACCTCACCGAAGCAGTGGGATCATAGCAAAGCATGCACCCTTTTGGGAGCATGTCAGGCTGTCGGGCCTGACCCGTTTGTCACGGCATCTTCCCTGGCTTGGACAGAGTTGCCCTCTGTACTCTTTAGTACTGTTTTCTTAGAGCAAGCCAGGTGAATCATCTGGTAAACAGCTGCATTTCTCCCAGGTTATGCTGTTTTTAGTTCTGCAAAAGATGTTCTGAGCTCCAATTGAGGAATCTTTTAAATTAAAAAAGAAAAATTACAAAAGGTAAATTGGAGAAATCAGTTTATTCCAAAAGCCAGTAAAGACACTGGGAATTGTCCCATTGCTTTACATGGTGACTGGAACATCTTCTTATAAAAGGAGTTCAGAAATTATCACTCAGACAGTGATGCATGTGAGCAACCCTATTGTAAACCTGCATCCCCCCTGCTAAAAAAGTTTTGCCGCTATAGACTGAACTATGGGACTTGTTATTATATTTTTTTTTCTTAGTATACATGCATACATATGGTTCCACATCTGTATGTGTGTACTCTGTACGTGTGAGTGTTGTACAGCCATGTGCGAGTGTGAGTCTGTGTGTATAAATGACGCTGCAGAAACTTTGTAATACTTTGTGAAAAGGATTATATTATAAAGGTTTGTACTGTCTTGAGTGCACAGCTACTGGAATAAATGTAGGGAATCTCAGGAACAAGCATATAATTTGTCCAAGAATTATTTCTTCTCAGAAGTGTAAGTGCAGTTTTTAATTCTGTATATTATTTAATATTTTACCAATAAAAATAAACTTCTGACATGAAAGGGTTTTCCATTCAAGCTTTCTGGAAACATGGGTTTATGCATATGCTTTTCTTCCTTGAAGCAGGAAATGCACATGGCAGTTTGGCACCCCAAAGGCATTACATTTCTACCTGATAACAAAGCCTATTAATTAACTAGAGAGACTGAATGCGTTATGAATTGGGGTTATGAGTGTGGGTTATGAGATTGGTGAATTGGGCACAGATCTGCTTTTAATATTCATTGAAGCTAATGACATTCATTTCATCAGGCTCCACATGTACTTGAGAAGTGTTCCCCCTAAGGTCCAACTGTGAAGTGGTGGCATTGGTCACCTGCCACTCGGTCTGTCATGGTTTTCAAATGATTTAGTGACCTAAGGTCCAACTTTTTCTGGAAGACGATCACACAATATAAGCAATTCCTTTGAATCCTTCCCTCAGTCTGGGTTTTTGACTGAGTTCCTCTCTGTCATATCTGGAGGTGATCTTCCCAGTTGGGATTTAGTGGGTAGTTCACATCAGCTAAATTGTTTTTTCTTTCATAACACAGCTATCAAACTGGTAGCATTCACAGTACAAACTCTTCAGAATAAAAGGAAGATCTCATGAAGCTTTGTAAGTTGTTTGCTGTTTGTTTTAAGAATCTCTTGTAAATTTTCAGTTAAAGATTAACCAGCCTCTCCCCATAATAAAAATTTTCATCATTGATATGAGAATGGAAACTCCTTAAGATATAATCTGAATAAAACTTAAATCTTCTTTTAAGTCATGTTTAATGTATGTTGTCTCCTACGAATGTTTCTGTCCAATGAGCAGAATTTCTCATTTTCTTTCTCTGACGATTGCCCAGTTGCTGGCAAGATTCATCTAATGGGACAGTCTTAAATATTTCATGTGTGGAGGAGAAATCACATTGTACCATTGTAGTCCAGAAACAACTGGCTAGATTGATTTAAAGTCCTGTCTCAAAACATAACTGGAGTTGGTGATGCTCTTTTCACTAACTCCAGATAAGGGTCTGAGAAGGCAAGGGTAGAGCTCATAGACAGAAACTATTCGACTGGAAATCATTAAGGCTGCTGAGTCATTTACAGGATTGAAATTCTGTGCATAGCCTCTTATTAATAAGGAAGAGAGTTTTAGAAATCTCAGCCATGATTCAAGGCCAGAGTGTTGTCTGTGCTGCTTGTAGTGTCTGGATTGGAGTCACACCACGGTGTGCCATTGCCTTTTTCTCCAGATACCTTGTCAGCAGCTACAAGCAAAGGGCAGGTTGATCTCACCTGTTCAACATTATCTAGTCAACAGGGAATTGTGTGTAATCCTTCCCCTGCATCGCTTTTTATGGGAAAATCTAACTCTACAGAAAATAGCCATTTCCTGCTTTATAGCAACAGAGGCTTAAAAATTAACTCCAGTAACCAGTGTCTGCCTGTGTTGGCATTGTCAAGTCTTAATCTGGTCTATGCAAAGCAACTGGTTTCAAGACATTTCATCATTTTCTCTGTTATTGGATCAGTCTCATAACCAGGTAAGTGACGTATTTCTCGCCTGCCTGTCCAGCACCTTGGCATTAAACTGAACTTTCCCTTGTCACCAACAGGCTAGGATAGCCCATGTGAATTTTGAGCAGTGCATTCTGACCAGTGCTCTTCCAAACCCATTATAATTTCCCCAGTTAATAGAAATTAAGTGGTTGTTCCTAGCTTTTGCTTCTATAGAGTTAACATTTTTATTTTTTTGAAGGATTTTCAAGAAATTACTAAAGCTTCATTTGAGGGTGAATTTCAGTTTTCACAATGTAGTGAATCAAAGTTTTTTTCCATCTCTCTGCTCAAATGTCAAATCCCAGTCCTCCAATGAATCATTTCCCACCAAGACACTGCAGACTATATCACAGAACTCTGTTAATGGGCATCAGTGGGCCCTCAAAATCACATTATGAAGCTCACCATAATCGAGGGACTAAAAATAAATTTTGCTTGGTTTGCAGTTTGAATATGCCTGATTTTTTTTCTTTTTTCTTTTCCTTTTAGTCAACCCTAATGTAGTTAGTCCTCAATAAACCCAGCTTTACCCTTCTGCCCTTCAGCGCTTATTTTTGTCTCTTCTTGGTGCACTGTATAAGCATGTCATAATTTCCAGCATGCAATTACCAGTGTTTGTTTTTTTTTTTTTCACAGCAGAGTACCTTAGAAGCCACAATGACTTCTGGATTCAATGAAATATGAGTTGAAAGGATTACTGTGTAAGTACTTGGATCACTTAAAATTTAAGAGTAAGAATGACAGCTCTTTTCAAATGAATATACTTGTGAAATAGCCTCTGTGTGTCTATTAATGCCTGGTACAGAGATTAGGGGCATAGCCCTAGAATATGACATTTTCCAGGGATTTTTGTTGGTGGAGAAACCGAGTCCTAATAAGACTATATAAATGCTCAATATTATCTCATTATTTTTCATTAATCCGTGCACACCAGCCCGCCTCCACATGCTGTAATTCCATGTTACCACCCATGTTCACATTAAAATAGGAACAGATTATTCAAGACTCCCACACAAATCGTGAACCTCTATCCCTTCTGATCTGTCACTGGCCATTCCTGGGACAGAGGAACCTCTCTCTCCCCTAGGCAACAAGTCTTTAAGCTTGTCAACCTGGCCCTCCAGAGCTGAATGCCTTTTTTTATTCCTGGCAAATGCACCTGTGGCATCCAGCATCTGAGCCTGGGTGAAACTACCCTGTCAAAACTGATTTTTAACAGAAAATTGCTTTTCGGTGAACCCATTCTCTATGGAAAGTGTCTGCTTTTCATAGATTTGGGAGGATTTGGGGATTTTTAAACTTTTTTTTTCTCAGTAGGGAAGCTTGAAATTCTGAACCCACCAGAGATTTCTGGGTTATTTTGTTTGGTTTCAAGAGGAAATACTTCCCTGCCCTCAACTCTTGTTTTCATATCAGTTCAGATAATGTTAAGACACTATTTGCTGCTCTTCCCTTTTTTTTGTTGTTGTTTTTGTTGTTGTTGTTACTTTTCCTGTTTCAGGCTGCCTGTGTGTAGCTTACAGGGTGTGGTGAGGAATGTAAATTATTATTTTCATGTAGGTGTGGTAGCTATTCAGTTGTAAATCCTGTTTTCTATCCTTCTGACTATTTTATTTCTGATCTGTAATATTGATCTGTCTTCAGGGTAGAGAATGCTGCAATCTATCAGATGCAGGGACTTTTATTCCTTGCTAAAATGAAACATTCAAAGCACTCCCAGAAATCTCTGAGATGGGGAAAAAAAGAGATCTTGCTTAAAGCCTTTCTATCTTTTCTTTTTTTTCTTTTTTTTTTTTTTCCTTCCCTCTTTGAAATGTGTAAAGGAATTTGTTTCTGCGGTTGATTTGTTTTTATCAGTTAGTTGCAAAATCCGACTGGCCTCCCTCTTCAAATTCATCTCTCATGATAGCCTGCCACTGGCTGTCTCTTGATAACTGACTTTAAAAACAAGTTTAAAGGTTTGTCTCTGAATGTGATTCACGGTGGTGAAGAAACAGGACTAATCTACAAAAGAGAGCAGTGCAGTTGCTGTTGAAGTCAAGTTGTCAGACTGTTTGGTTACAGGCGAGCTGTAGCAGACATGCCTGAAACACAGCTGTATTTTCCCCCAGTCTGTGAAGAGGCATTTTGGCAGCCTGCTGTCAGTGGTACTGCACATGCTCTGGCTCTGTAAAACCTTTTTCTGAACCTCTCCCAACTTAGGAAGGATGAGCTGCTATATTAAAGGTGCACAAGGAGGTACGTTGCCTATAGGACTGGATCCTCAGTTGCTACAAATCTGCATGGCCTGAGCAGCCTGACTAGAGCTAAGCTGATTTACCCTGTTTCTCTGCGAGGTGCAAGTGCTCCTCTGAGCTCTCTGGGCTGTTGTTGTACATATTCCTATGGATGTGCTCTCTACTGTGCATACCCTCTTGTGTGTAGCTGTTCTGGTGATAGCCACCAAAACAGAGGATCTTGTGAAAGCATCTGCCTGGGTTAGTGCAACTTGACTTCTAGTTGTCAGTTCAGCCCATATATCATTTATGGATAAATTCAGACATCTAGGAGTAGAGATGTTGCAGGGTGGGGTTTTTTGTTTGTTTGCTTTTGGTGATTTTTTTTTGTGTTTAGCTTGATGTGTGTGGAACCCTTGTGCCTGAGGTTGTGACTAGTACTAAAGTTTAGGTGTCCCGTGCTGCATCCTCAAAACTTGTGGTCACACTTAACTGTTTTAGCCAGTGTGTGTGGGATATAGTTGTCCTTGGATGCTTGAGTATACTGTTATCTATCAGAGATGTTTTGATAGCTGACCTGAAAACAACCCAAGTCCTACCAGCTTGAAAAGCTTCTCCTTTTCCTAAAGTGGCAGAAATGTGTAGTGTTTGGGTGAAGGCTGCATTTCCAGAGCAGCAAACACACAGTTTGGATGCATGCAGTTCATACCAAGTGTTATGCTGCTGCTGTGTGGCCATGATCAGGCATTTAAAGTGCTTTTTCTTGGGAGCTCTTTTAAAAAATTAATTTCCTCAGTCAAATGGTCTCTGTCTTCAAATTCCCACCCCCCCTTTCTTCCAGTAAGAAAACAGAAGTTGATAGTAGACCTTAGAACACAGCAAGGTTTAAATCAAGCTAGGCTGATATTGATTACTTGTGTTATGTCAGTTCTTAGAAGCCCTTCAGACCTAGGTGGTGTCCTAGCACAGAGCAAAAATAGGTCCTAGCTAGCACTAATGGATTTAACATCTAATTATAAAAAGAAAACAAGCTTCTTCTCATTTTCAGAAGTCTAAAGATACTTTTGTAATGCTGTTGTGACTCCTTTTTTTGTCAAAACATGGATACCAGACTTGGAGACAGTACTCCAGTAACTGTCCCTCTGACATCTTACTGCTTCTTGAGACTGTTCCCAGTGCACTTATATATTGGTATATATACAGAGATACATATCTTCGTGGTCCAATGAATGGCTTTTCAGTATTTTGTGGAGCAGTGAGCTGTGCTTACTTACCACTTTTAGAGGTCAGCTAAACACAGGGTAAGCTTTTTTTGACTCGCTGCTTTTCAGAACACAATACCTCTCCTTATAAATGTGACCAGCATTGCTAGTCCTTGGATGTCTGATCTGAAGCCAGGATGTACTAAAACACATCCTGGTCAAATGAGCACAGCTACCCAACAGATCTAGATGGTTCTGGATAACTGAAATCCTAATCTTTATCATGCTCTCACAGATCTACCTCATCTGTGAACATGACCAGGTCTACTTATCAGGGGTTTTTTTGTTAGATGTTTTGATAAAATAGTAAATGATCTGGGTCAAAAGCAGACCTACATAGCATCTTGCTAGAAACACTGCATCTGGATAATGTCCCATTTGCAGTTCCTATTAAAAACTTGGGTACCTAGGTGGACTGTGATCTGTTTAATATGTGAGCATTGGTTTGTTTATTTGTGTTGTTTTCTCTAGAGAGCAGGAAAGTGATAACAATATCAATAGAATACCATTTCTATTCTGGTCATATCTGCCAGAAAGGCATTTTTTAAGATTAAACTGGTGTGATGCACCCTGTACAAGACACTTCAGCTTCTCTTAAGAGACACCTTTATGTAACAGATAAAAGGTGAAGGATTTTCTGGTTCTAGTATAGACTCAGTTATAAAAGAAAACTTAAGCTCTTGAGGAGGAAAGAGTTTTGACAATAACATCACTAGCCATTTCTTGCAGCTTCATGTGAATTGCCAATATGTTAGTGACCTCTGGCTCTCCTGTCCTGCCAAATTCAGATGACTGCAAGACTGCCCATGTACTTCACTTGATTGTGTGTGTTGCTGAGACTTCTCTGAGACCTAGGCTGTTAATAGCGAAACCTCCACTGTTCTTTCAGTCTGATCTGTGCATGCCTAGGCTAGGCTGAATATACCATGGATTACTTCTGATGCAAATTTATCTTCAGTCGGTTGCCTCATTCCATTACCATGTTTGCAAACCAGAATCCCTAATCTGAAGTTTCTTTTTTAGAGGAAAATTATGATGGAATAAGACAAGCAGTGATTTTATAGCACAATAGTTCTCCCACTGCTGCACTCTCAGGGTACCCTCTGATTTGTCATTCTCAGAGCCTTTGCACTGTTTGGCTTATCCCATCCTGCAGTGGAGCAGAAGAGAGGGTTTAGTGCAAAGCACTGTGTATCTATCTTGGGAGCTCTTTAGGCAGGGCTATTCCACAGCAGCTATTTTGGGCTGTTTCCCCACATAGAGAAGCTCTAGTGTTTATCTCGATGGAACAAAAGTCAGGCCTGTTCTTCTAGATAAAATGCTTTCTCTTCCAACTGCCTGATGGCTTATCTCTGGTCTTGCAGCATCACTTGTAACCCTTCTCCTGACCCACTTAACTTTCTGCTTTTAGCAGAGCTGGTGTGGGGGCAGGGATACTTGATTCATGAATAATATTCACATTATTTTAATGTGAAAAACTGTTCTAGTGCTCCATGCTCACATGATTAAGACAGAAATCTCTGTTCTTAATCAGATTATAATTTATCTATGGGCAAAGTTTTGAGAATATATTTCTGGTGCGTTTGTTTCGTATAAATTATTGGGGTTTTATCACAAAACTATATGAAATAAA
>JAOEGS010001080.1:35170-56214 GCA_025447755.1 Corythornis vintsioides | reverse complement strand
ACTTGGTCTAGGTGATCCTGCTCTGGCAGGGGGGTTGGACTAGATGATCTTCTAGGTACCTTCCAACCCCTAACATTCTGTGATTCTGTGAGAGGAGACTTTTCTTATAGAGCTCAAAGAGCATGGCACGACTCTGGCAAGTTTCTAAAGAATTGTACAGACAACCAGAATGCCATTTGCACTCGGCAAGCCAAAGAACACTGATACAGTCCTAAGTGTGATACTTAAAAAGGGGGATAAAAAATAATACCAAAATGACAACAGCCTGGAAACTCAGCAGGATGATAGAAAGGGTATGGGGGTTTATAATGGAGCCCTAAATGTATGTGAATCATCACTAACTTTATATGACACTGCCACAGTGTCATATAAACAGTATAAACATATAAACAGATACAAACAGTATCATTTTTATTTGTTAACAGACAAATACATTATATAAGGCACTGGAAGTATTAGCACTAGTGGATCTTTTCCAGAGAACTGTCAGTGTTTTGGGGCAAGGTAACCTAGACAAAGTAGAGAGCCTAAATGAAAACAAAAAGATAATAAAATACCAAGCCATGTAATTTGAATGAAGGAAACCTGAAAGGAGCTCACAAGGTGCAGTTGAGAGGAAGGGGAATCAGGAAGGGGCAAAAGGAGAAGCATTTGACTAGAGTAGGAAGACACTGGTGTAGAAAACACAGTGATCATTTGTTCCTTGTGGTCACGGAAGATAACAGATTATTTTAATTTGCAGCAAAGATTTATGTCTGATCTCAGGAAAAGCTTTCTCACTTTAAGAGCAGAATACACACCAGCATCTGTCACATATGGATATACTAGATCCTACTTTCAGTACAGGTGATGAATTAAATTATCTCTTCAAGTCAATTCAAGCTTCACATTTCCATGATTCAGTGATCTGAGAAACTTAGGAGTTGTGATATAAATATTTGTTTATAAAAAAATAGCTCCTGCTGCAAATTAGCTGCAACACCAAATTCTAAGATACCAGTTAATAGGTACTAATAATGTGACATTTCTGAATTAGGAATGAAAAGTTTACTGTTCTTCATCCCATTTTTAATCCTGTAAGCCATTTAGCCTTATATCTGACTGGATATATCAAAGCAAGATTTTTGTTGGCAAACATTGTCAGTACTGTCATCACAAATGCTCAACTTGTAATTTAAAAAACACAACAAAGGTTATTATGCAAGGCTAATTAACAATGGTTATCCCCTTGTTGGAGCTCCACATAATTTCTGATGTGCTCTATCTCATGTTTTCATTACTGTGATATGTTTTTTTTCAATACAGAATTTCTTCAGAAGTAGCTTAAGCATTAGAGCACTATAAAATAATAATAATAAAGTATAATATTTTATAGTGTTCCAATGCTTAAGCTACTCCTTAAATATTAATAATATTTTGCTATTCCAAATGCATTCCTCTAAGATGAGAGATTTACAACAGTGCAGTTCCTTGAATTCCTGGGAGTAGTGACTGAAGTTAGTGGCTTGAGGACTCCTGAAGGAGTCAAGTTTTTTAGGAGTTACTGGTGTAAATTAAGAGTAGTCTCTTTTTGAGAAACCAGAATGGAGTAGCTTCAGAAAAAAAAAAAGCATAAAACCTTTTGAAGGCTGAGAGACCTACACAGTGTAGGCTTACTCACTATTAAGGTAAGTGAATAGGCTTCCCAAAGTGCCACTGAATTAGAGCTCAGTAAAATACTAGAGATTGGATACAGAAAGTTCTGCTTCCTGTCCGTAAAGTGCATTTTCTAATCTCTTTCTAGATCAGTGTCAAATAAAAGGACTCTTGTACTTTCCCAAGTATATTTTTACTCTACTTATGTGTTATCTTAGAAGAGAAATACTTGAAAAAACCTTATTCTAAGTTCTCTCTCTCTCTCTCTCTCTCTCACACACACACACACACACACACACACACACACACACACACACACACACACACACACACACTACTTTGAAGGGAATAAAGTTTCTGTATTACCTGGACCACCCTTTTCCTCCCTCCATTGTTTGTGGTCTTTCCAGGTGTTGCTGCTGGCTGCTGTGCCAGCACTACCAGTGTCCTGGCTCACTGAAGGAGCATCCAGCCATTGGTATGGATGACACACTTCTGCTGGAGGATGAGCACATTTCCTCCATGGTAGGCTAAATTTAACTCTGAAATTCATTAGCATATGGAAAGAAGTGTATGTAACAGCCATTTTACTGCCCACTGCCAGCAGCTAATTGCACAAATATACATGCGAAGCATATACACGAGCCAGTAAAATCTGTTCAGAGATGTATGGTTTAGTGCTATTTCACAAAACATTTGGAGAATTAGAGTAATAAGTATAAAACAAATGATATATTTTCATCTTAGCAGGCAAATTTAAGGTCTTTATTTTGTCTGGTCTAACATATTTGTCATCTTCTTTCAGGAGGAAAGCCTATTCATTTTGGTAAAATAGCCCGAGAATTAAGGCAGCATTCATCCAAAGCAGCTGAAGTATTCATCTGATAATAAAAGCAACAAACTTCTATCAGTGAGATCTGATGCCTCATTCCTTCCTTAAAACAATTTATTGTCAGGCCAATATGATCAAGATCAATGCTAGAAGCCATCAAACAAACCAAGTGAGAAAAAGCACAGCTACCTGCAAACAATTAAGAAGCTCATCTGACTGAAAAACACACTAACTCTATAAAAAATGTTGGTTTATATTGGTGTTGGGGGAAAGAGTGATAATAATCTTTGAGCAGGTACATTTTTCATTCACTGGTCCAGATTACATAATGAAAATATTATTTGTACTCTCTTCATTAATGACATAATCAAGAAGGAAAATAAAAGGAAACAAATTTAATATTCTATAAATCTGTCCTCCATCAGAAAGCAAATAAACTTAAAAAAAACCCAAAACAAACAAAAAACCCCAACCTTTTAATTTAAAAAGGGATGTAGAGAACTTAATGTTAAGCTGGCTCCACAATTAATATTAAGCAAACAATACAGATAAAACCAGATATTTTTCATAATATAAAATAATTTTTCAATTCACCACTTAAACAATGTGAAATTAATAGAAATTTTAGTTAGAAGAAAAATATCTCCTTAAATGATACCCCAAAAAATGTTATGTGTCCCAACATGTATTCCACAGACATCTACCTCTAAGGAATTATCCTGGTCACTTTTTTTAATCATTGAAGAGACATAAGCATCTCATCCTAATGCTGATCAAATTAACAGTGTTTGAGAAGTGTTTGTTTCTTTCTAATAAATGCCATTTACAGTTACTGCTCTATTCATATATGATGTGGACATCTACAGTCAGGTGAGAAGACCTCTTTTTGTTTCCCTGCTACTTTGTCATCTTTCCTCCTTAGCCAAAATAAAGTGAGTTTCTGGAAGAGGCAGCATAATTCTGACAAGCATTGCATAAACTAACACATCAGGAACATTTTTTCAAGATAGAATTTAAAATGTAACCCACTTAGTACCACAAGCTATAAGAAAGAAAAAAAAATAAAATCTAATCTTTGATTTACTGCGAGTCCCTAGTGGATTTTTATCCCTGCTATAAAATTTTCTATTATCTAAGGATTTCTATTATATAAGGATATCTACCAAACAACAGTTAATGGACCTAGCATTTTCAGGGGCTAAAGGAAAAAAACAAAACAACAAAACAACAAGCCAAAACAAGAAGTGCATTACACAGTATCACAGTATCACAGAGTATTAGGGGTTGAAAGGGATCTTGGAGATCATCTAGTTCAACCCCCCTGCCAAGCAGGATCATAATCTGAGTATAATCTAAGTATAAACTAACACAGGTCACAGAGGAATGCAGCCAGGCGAGTCTTGAAAATCTCCAGAGAAGGATTACCAAACCACACAAATCAAATCCAACAAAGTAGTTGTTCTTTGTTGACAAGGAGGCACAGGAATTACTCACGTGTGACATCATTCAGATGGACCAGCAAGGAGATTAAGCAATTGTTTCACTGACCCTCTTCTTTCTATAGGGTTTGTAAATGCAGTGCAAACTAGATTCTTACTCTCCTGTGGCCCTCCTTGAATGAAAAGACCTCCCACTACTCAACAATTGGGAAATCTGGGGATTCTTTGCTGTACTTTCTTTTTCTTTTTTTCTTTTTTCTTTTTTTTTTCTTTTTTTTTTTTTTTTTGTGGAAGCAAAAAGAGTTAAGTTATAACAGTAATTAATTTCAAAATACTGTCTTTGGAGAGATTTCTGTGAAATGTATACAGTACAGTGCAAGAGGTGTAGTGAACAAATGGCACGAAAAGGTCGTTAACAAGCACCACTCATTTCTCATTGGTGCTTATAAAACATAATTAAATCCATCTTATCTTACAAAACATAATCATTGATAATGCTTCCAATTGCACTTCTGGTAGAAGCTGTCTGACTATAGGATTTTAATATATGACAATGACCACAGCTCTAGATTTTATTACCCTACTTCAAACCCCTGTAACAAAAGATGGAGACAATCCTTACGAGAAGGTTCAACACTTTAGAAGGTTCAAGTGTTAAGAGCAAAATGATGTTCAAGAAGCGAGGAAGGATTATAAACAGACATCAGCTTGTAAAGCTACTGATGTGAAAATCCTGCTTGTGTGAAAAGTAAATGACTGAAGTTCCCTGTATTATCTCTGAGAGGGTGGAGAAAATGCAGCTATCACCTAAGACTTACTGAGGCTGAAATACTCTAGTGAAAGATGTAATCAAAAACAGCTATAAGGCACAAGCAGCAAAAATGCAATAGCTGTACTCATGTGTTCTTTTTTCCCCTCTAGATTCAAATTGAAGATTTTTAATTGCTTCTTCCACATGTACATAAACATACTGTTATTCTCAGCAAGGTATCTTAGTAAAGATGTTTACACATGCAAATTATTCTAGCACTCGGTGTAGCATACACGACATACACATCTTAAAATTTCAAATTTCAAACAGATGATTAAAAAAATACAGCTTTGTCTTATGATTTTTTTCTCATAAGTTAATTTCTATATAAATACAAAATACTCCCTCAGTCCAACTGCATAAATATAGGAATATCTTTAAACAAACACACCTAAATGACATATCATTGAAAAGAAAATCTATTTGTTTGGAAAAATATTAATTTCTTTCTACTTCAGTATAATTTACTTCCGTTTTCTTCAGCCTGGGTGTTTTTCTAGGTATTTATGACAGTGCAGTATCAGAAATCATCCTATTAGCTCATGGATGAGAACAAATGTTTGCTAATTAAAAAATCAGTACAGAAAACATTTGTAGATAATCCAAAGTTGTTGGATACATAAAGCAATGAATAAGTCAGCTATAAAGAAAATTTAAATTCCTCAGTAATGTGCAATATCTAGAGCAATGTGATTTTCAGAGGCTTAAATTCAAGGTTGCATCTCAAAATAGATAATGAAGATCACTCGCATGACAGAATCATTTCAATGGAATTTAGTGAAGTTTAAAAGGACTTAAAATTAAGGGTGAATAACCACCTTGAACCATGATACTGCAGTTAAGACACGAATTCTACTTTTGGATGTATTAAGACATTTACAAAATTACAAAATGTCACATTAATTTTGGTGTTCACGTTTTGGAACACAGCTCAAAATTTCTTTGGTTTTGTGGTTTTTAATGGAAAAGATTGAAACTCAATATTTTAAGTTCACAAGTTTAAGGCTCTTTCAAAAGAGATTATTAATATTAAACTTCCACTGCCCCATGGGTAATAATGATACTGATAGAGCAACATACTGTTCTCTCAATACAGAGCTGACTCACCCCCAATGCTATGAGGAAGGGCTCAAGAGTACTTGCATTAGGGATATTCCCTGTTGTTCTTGAGAATCCAGTGTGGTTGTTACAGTTTTAATTAAGAAGTAGATTTTCATAACTACTGTATTCCTAAGACCCATCAATGAATAAAAGTTTGAAATGGCCTTTGCCTTCTGAGAATTCTGGCAGAGAAGAACTACAAATACTAAGAAAAAGAGACTTTGCTTCATTCATTAACTTCTTTACAAATACTATTTTTATCTATAATTTATTTTGTATCTCATCCTCTGCTTCAGTAACAGGATCCTCTGTTGCTCTTTGACTAGAGGAAAGAACTCCAACTTTCCCTTTCTCTTCCTACTTGCTAGTGAATGTATTTCCAGGGATGAGGGTACAGCCAGTACAACACAGGAGAGTTTAGAGTAAGTCTGCACATTTGGGATATATGTGTCACAATGATCTCCTTTTTCCTTCCATTCCTGCAAATAATGTCACCACTGATGTTACTCAATCACTCTAATTTCTGCTTCTATCATCAAACCCTTCTTACACCACTTCCTCACCTCGAAAGAGGAAGGTTAAACAGTAAGGAGAGATAATAGAGAAACGATTGAGAATAATCTTCAAACAACTATAGGCAGTAGAAGGGAGGAATGGATATTTCCCTCACTGTCATAATAAGATTACTCTTTCTGACTGTATTGGGCATAGGTGGTAAGGTTTAGGTAGATGTGGGGGGCTGCAGGGGTAGCCCCTGTGGAAAGAGGCCAGGGTGGGCATGTGGCTTCTGGCCAAGTCTAACCCACCAGCTTTATGCACAGTCAGGTTCACCTTCTAGTGTCACAGTCTGAACTAAAATATCCCCAAATCTCTAAAAAATCAAAGTAGCAAGATTTAACAATGTTAACCTCAACTCTGCCCTCTTAAATAATGGGGTCAGGACATTTCCACTACAGATGTTACAGAATGGTATAGATGAATCGTGGGAAAAGAAACCATTATGTGAAAGTAAGATGAGTGCATTAGGCACAAGCTATAAGAACACCACTTAACTATGGTTCCCAGTCTGCTTCTGAAACTACTACTCAAACAGTCCTTTAAAACTTCATCATTTCTCCTTTGTACAAGAGTATTTTTCCTAAACTGCCTTTCTAAATATGTTGGTTTTGCATTGATCATTATAATCCATATTCCTATTTTGTTATCCATCATGATGACAAAATGTCACCCAATTTTTCTTTGTGATATCTTAGTACCAAAAGGGAGATATGCTCAGTTCCTAATTGTTATACATTTAGGTTTCTATGTATGAACTAGTTTTCACCATTGTAAACATATATATGTATAAAATTCAATACAGGCATATAAAATCATTTGAGAAGCTGTGAGGTATCCATAACACATGCATGGAGATGATAGATAGATACAGCACAGGCTCTATGGAAGACCTGGAAGGTTCATTAGTATTTATTAATTTTGCACCAGTGAGGTGCCACCTCAACCTGCACTCAGGAAACAATTCTGCCCATGATGCTCTTGAAGACACAGATGAGAATCTGGCTCCACTGGTCCAATCTCCACTGGGAGCTGGGTCACACCCACTAGTTCTGTGTGCCTGCCTCAGATATGACAGGACATCTCAAATAGCATTAGACACCTAAATTGAGGTAACTGAGTCAAATACTATCCTTACTCACAAAGTTCACTTGCAGACACCTATGTTTAGGTGACCCTAACTGGAAGGCTCAGGTTCCACTATGGTCAAACTGCATTATTCACAACACTGGACAACCTCCACACAACAACAAATCAACCTTCAACCAATCCCCCACTACTCAGTACATTTGCACTTAGTACTGTGAATGGGGCACCAACAAGGCACATGCTGCAAACTCAAATACTTGGCATGGAACACAAGTAATTCCATTTCTACTTAGGTGTGTTATTATACAATTATTACTGCTTCCAGAAACTACTGGCTGATTCAGGCAGGCAATATTACATACAATCTCACTGCAAATGTTCTGAAAGACAAGAAGAAGTCAGGACTTAAGCTCCAGCCTGCAAAGCAGTTCAACATCTGCCTAATTTTAACCACTTGCTTCAGCTCCACCTGCTTTAAACAGACATGCTTCTATGCATTGTTGCAAAGAACTGGTCTGAAGCACAAAGTTAAAAATTAATATGTTAATCATAGATTATAAAGCCATAGGGATCTCTGATCCTTTAATCTGACCTGCTGCATTATAAAGGATAGAGGATTACTGTGGCTTCATTCTAGTTTGAGGTATGTGCTTCTAAATGCTTTTTTAGACCTTGGAAATCCTTTTCTTCAAGTGGAAATTGTTGAGAAGATATCTGAGAAGATAGGCTATGTTTCCTCCTAAGTACACAGCAGCCACTTGTAAAAAAAAAAAAGTTTGTAAAAATATAAGCTTTTAATATGAAAATAGTATCATTGGTTTCAGTTGGAACTAACTAATGATGGCTCATTGTGACTCACTTCAGTATTTGTCCTGTAGTACCCTTCCATATGAGATGCTATATGTAGCAAGGTTTAGATGCTTATCAAAATTTGTATCTTTTCCAAACACTGACATTTTTCAGATAGAAGTAGGGTTTTATTAGAATCATAGAATGTTTAGGGCCAGAAGGGACCTCCAAAGGTCATCTAGTCCAGCCCCCCTGCTGGATTGATGCCCTTGACTTATTCTGGTAATACTGGACTTAAATATTGTTATTCAAAGGATATTTAGGGCTTTCCTGGTTAAAAGAGAAGCTCACTCTTTGTCAAGAGAGCCAAACTATACTGATATGCAATGTAAGAGAACTATGATATTGTCAGTCCTGATGAGCCCACGACACTTGTATTATGGGTAGCCATCAGGACTTAAATAGAAGGTGTTTCCCAAGAACTGAGATCTTCATCCTGGTCCAGTGAGCAAAATGGCCTAACGTAGGTGGGATAAGGAGCTCCATTCCTCACATCCTACCAGTATTTTTTGCTTCGATAATACACAAAGACTGATTTATTTCAAATATACTTAAAACCTAAGCATGTGTTATCACTTAATCTCTGAGGAAAGCAATAGGAAAATGGAAATCAATTACTAGAAATTGCTTTGGCTTTAGTTAAAAACCTGTATGCACACCAAGATTGATATTCTGCTAATGATCATGGTCTAGAATTTTGTAACTTACTCTCCAATGAGAGCTACTCAGCTGACCAAAAGTGATTTAATTTATCTGCCTGCAGAGAAGCCTTGAGCTATCTGAGGTTTAACAACACACCCAAACCACTCCAATGGGTCTGACAGACAGGGCACTTGTACCCTTCTGAAATATCATCTGTAAACTAGCAGGGCACCTTAGATGAGACCATTAGAGCCAACTGAATGATATTCAATGTATTCAATTTAATGTGGGCCGAATAGCACCTCTGACAACATTGACTCGTTGCCTAAAATTCTGACATCTACATGGCAGGCCTCATCACATAGTTCACACCTAGATGTTTAGACTTTTATTCTGAAGCTGAATCAAACTTTTATTAAATCTTCAATCGTGCTAGGAGGCAGAGTAGTACACTGAACTGCTCCAGGCAAGTAAAAATGCAGTGGGATCACCATTTGTACACTGATACTACAAAGGCTTGTACATACACTGACATCTTGGAAATGTGTAGAGGACAGTAATCCTTATAACAATTGGAGAACTTTCTACTTGTACTCACTACATTTATATTCCAGGTGCTTTCTAGGCCCACTGTCAGGTCCTTCAGGAAAGAACAGACAGTACAGGAATACTCAGTGTTTTCAAAACTTTGTGAGCCCTCTAGTGGGCTTCAGTATCTCCCTTCATTATTTTCTCTACACCAAAGCCATCCCAGCCTTAGCAAACCAGTTACCCCCCAGACATCATCCCAGATCTGCATTTTGGTGCACCATTTTGCCAAGCATGATGGTTTGAAATCCTGTTCATGGGGGCCAAGGTTAATGTCAATAATCGTGTTTCTTTGCAGCTGGGAAGGAGGGAAAGCTGCAAGAACTTTAAGCAATTCAAGAAAATTAGTTTTTATTTTTATATAACCCATACAAACAAGGGCTTTTTTAGAGGTTCATTTCTTTCCAGTTAGTTCACAGTCATTGAAATTATGAAAGGGAAGTTTTTAATTTCCCTCCACTTATTCCAAGTAACAGTTGTGTTCTCAGCCTTAAGTCAAACCAACAGAGATGTTGGCAGATCACTGTCTACTGCCTAAGAGTAATAACTGTAACCAGTAACTACTGTTATTGTAGTACACAAGGAAAGTAATTGAACTTGCAGTTACAGGCTTTTCTGTTGTTATGGGGTTTGCTTGTGTGTGTGTAGTTATTTAGGTTCAGCTTTGTTGGGGTTTTTTGATGTTATTGTTGCTTTTTTTTTTTTTTTTAACTTCAAGACATAAATCATGATGCAGTGGAAATTAATGGGAAAAAAAAATATCTAAGGTTTTTTATTTACCTTGGTACCACTCCAGATAATATAATCCTCCCCCTCCCTCAGTGTAATTTCCTCTTAAGCGTTTTATAAAACCTGTTTTGTGTTCTTCTGGTCAAATTAAGTCATAGGTAAAAATAAGTAGAAGGTTAAGCAAGGGATGGACCAGTGCAATGGGTTGATAATTTCAGAGTAATTGGTTCTTAAAGAACACAATCTAAATACCTGGAAAATCAGCACAATCTCCAAGAAAAGCTTGCTTTCATATAATTGAATAGAAAACATTAAAAAATAAAAATATAGGGCATCAGTCTTAACACTAGATTTCCTGCATTCTTCATTTTCACCTTTCAAAGACAACACATTAAAGTAATAATACCTATATATCAGGTCTGAAATACTGTGAATTTTATTTTCAGAGTTTTAATTTATGCTTTAAAAATAGTATTTTCAGACATTTATCAAGGAGGATTGAAAATTGTTCCAGCTTTTTGCTTAAATTGCACACATTATAATTACATGTTTAAAGCATCTAGTCTGAGGAAATGCAGTAAATCAAATGTATATTAAAAAAAGTTTTGTTTTACATTAATACAAAGTTTCTATAAGGACTAGTATTTATGCACAAAACCCCACAAAATTAAGCCTATCATACAACTAGAATAAAGTTTTAGAAAGTACTCTAAGCCTATATAAAAATCTCAAAGTAATTTGTTAAAATTAAAATGATGATGGTATGTCAAAAAAACCAGTTTAAAATCTTAAATCTTACCTTGGTATCTTTCCTTTATAACGTCAACAATTAATTTATTTATTACTGTTGAAGTACACATAAAGAACAAAGGAGCATTTAAGAAAACACTGTGCTAAAAAATCTTTAACTTTTTCCTCAACAAAGCAAAATGTCTACTTTTTTCCACTATGTCATATATATCATAAATGTTCTTCCTCAAAGGATAAAAATGATAAGAGAAAGCATCAATCATTTGATGGCCAAAACACACAAGTGTCATTTTAATTCAGTTAGGAAACCTTCTATGGAGCCAATGGTCTAACAGAGGAAGTCTGGTCTTTCTCTTTTCCTTTCTTCAGGTGACTGAAAATCTTTACATTATCTGAATTCTTATGAATATCCAAATTAAAAAGATCATGATTAAGCAAAGATTCTTGTCTGCAAAATTTCCATTTGTATCCATTTTGTAAATAAATACTGCAAATTTGCTGTGTGTAAATGTAAAATATACTTAACACATAATGAAATATCATTGGTGGTTTAAGCTTATAAAGTGCTAACAGAAGTCTTATATTATTTAGTATTTTCCTTAGATATCCATTTAAATGTGATTATTCAAGACTCAACTTTCATCTAAAAAAAGAACCAACAAAAATGTCGAGAAGCTTGTAATAGAAAGACCTGCTACAAACATTAAAGTTGTGTTTAGTACAATTTCATACTTAGAAGAATCTGTTTTATAACTTTTGACTATATCACCTGATCCCAAAACCTACAATCTAAGAAAATACAAAATTGTAAAGAAGAATAAATCAGGAAAAAAAAAGAAAAGAATTAATGTTGCAATGAACAATTTTACTGATCTTGTAATGAATCTGAGAAAGATAATTTAATGTGCAAAAGATGCTGCACAGTGTAAAGAAAGACATTATTTTTCCTGATAGATACTGTTCCAAAGGAGCAATAACATGAGGGAAGAATAATACTTTTGCCTAAAGAAAGCACAGTTAACAATACAGATGAGCACTGGAAAGAGACAAGCATCATTATCTTTTCGGTTGGCCATGATTTATCCCAGCTCAGTTATGATGTAAAACCTAATACAGGGTATAACATTAAGATTGAGGGAACACTGAATTTCTGATCTCAGATATGCTAGGGTTTACTTAAACAAGCAGGTCCTTTTCTGACATGGACTGGAAAAGAATGAATCTCAGTAAGCTTTCCCATGACACCCATATGCAGATACAAGAAGGGTATCTTTGCCTTTTGACCTCTGTGACCACCTTCATCAAATTTTTCTTCAACTGCACTGGAAATCATCCCCTTCTTGCCTATGCAACCAGAAAAAAACAAGTATACTTGTAGCTTTCTACAATCTGAATCCATGGCTGGCCAGTACACTGCCACATGAAGACAGAGGAAAACACACCTTGGACACTTATTCTCCATTAACCTGTACATACTGTTTCCATTTCAAATCATGATAATCTTATTACCAGATGTCACTGCAAAAATTGAAAATAAAAAAGTTTTTTCCAATTTTTTTTCCCCATGAAGACAGTTATTTGTATTCTACTCCTGCATTCCTCTCTGTTAAAGTTGATGCAGAGCTTGTCATGATGACTACTGCTGTTTATGTATCAGTTCATTTCTGCTCATAGTGAAAGACATCTCTGCATTTTTACATTGCTTAATTTACATCACTTAGTTACTTAGTGTTGAAATAGTTCCTAGTGCAGTCCATGATCCTTCCTGCAAGTGATACAAGATACATTTTGAGACATTTTTGTTCATTACTAGCACTCAAACTTTTCTAATATTAACACATCATAAGACCTGTCTGAATTGCCTCTGCAGCTACAGAACAACTACAGTAAAGATGGAGATGGCAAAGATAAACAAAGGTTCATATCAGATTCTGTCTGAGAGGAGATCAGTGTGATATGTCGTCCCTGGTTTAATGTCAGGTGCCCACCTAGTCATTCTATCACTCAGCAGGACAGAGTGGGGAAGAAAATAAGATGGAAAAATATGTGTTATTGAAGCTACAGGCAGTTTAATAAAGCAAAAGCAAGGGCCACATGCAGAAGCAAAGGAGAAAAAAACCCCAACTTCTTTCTTGAAGCTTTTGTTGCTGAGCTGACATCATATGGTATCAGCCAGGGCTGACCAAAGGGATGCTGCTTATGTCCCCTCATAAGATCTTGATCATTCCCAGTCTTCTGGTAAGGGGAAAATGTTGGTGAGTGCCTTGATGCTGTGCGAGTCCTATTCAGCAGTAGTCAAAACACTGCTGTCTTATCAACACCTTTCTAGCTACCAATATAAAGCACAGCACTGTGAGGGTTGTTGTTGGGAAAATTTACTCCATCTCAGCCAGATAAAATACAATTAAATAAATTGTATTTTATCTGATTTGATGTGTTTTCCAGACACCTAGCTGGAAAAGAAAAATGTAAAATCAAGAGTATTATAGAAATAGTGAATAGAAAACACTGACTGAAGAACTATGCACCATAACATAAGTAGTACAAGGATAGCAAGTGAAACTTCCTCATTCACCCAAAACAAGAAAAAGATGATGCTTCTCACAGCATCTGGATATCACTGAACTTCACTGCAACTGGAGTTATGGATGCCAACAGTGTAAGTTCAAAAACAACTGGATACATTTATATTAAGAATACCCAACAAACAGTATTAAAAATAAACAAACAAATAAAGCTCCTGTTTAGAAAATCTCCAAGACACAGATCGCAGTCAATACAGGAGTGGAAGCATAACTGTGTGCTGGTGCAAATCTTAAACACTTTTTCAAGCATTCCCTGATGGGCTTTGTTTGGCATAAGAAATTGGGAAATGTGGATGCTAAGTCTGATCTGGCAACCAAGGCTTATCAGACCTTTAAAAACCATGGAATACAAGCTGCTAGATAAGGCTGTAAGATTGTATTAGGAGTACCAGGCCAGACCAAATATCCTTCAAGGTATCCTGTGTCTGAAATGGTATAATGGGCACAGCATCATTACAAAGCTAGTAAATGCAGAACAATCCTACAGAAAGAGTTTCACAAGATCTAAGCCCAGTTCCCAGAAATGTGTGATTTCAGGACTTAGTAAACTTTGCATCTGAGTATCTGACCCTCTTTCTTGTGGGAATCTTCTTTCATGATTCAGTAACTCTTTGATCCTCTGGGTAGTTTTGGACTCCTGAACTTCCTATGGAAACAAAATCCATGGATTCACAATGCACTGGATGAAAAATATTTATTTTTCTTCATTTTATACCTGCTACCTGATAATTTGAGGTAATGATCCATGATACTTAGGAGATAAAAGCGAATAACCATTTTTCTATTCAATCTCAGCATGATTTCATACACTTTTACCTTATTTATCTTTAGACACTTGTTTTCTTACTAAAGCCTCAGTCTAGTCAGATCTTGCCTAAACACCGCTCCGCACTTGTGACCAAGCTTGTCATCTGTCTCCAGTGCTTTAGAGAACTATCTGTCAAACTTGAAAATGCATTTTCACAGTTTTAGCAGCTGGTTTAAAGACAATCTCTACAAATGAATCCCTAAGTCTGCTTTTTCCCAGTTTATCATTACTGAATTTAATTTGCTCTCTTTACACCTACTTCCTATCTTAAAAAGATACTTATATCTTAGTATACAGTATTATAGCTTAGTATCTTAATGCCCGAGTTCACTGGGAATACTCTCTGTCACCTGGGCAGACACTCTAGATGATTCAAAACACCAAACACTTTGGCCATTCATGCAAACAAATTTGTGGCTCTATTTGAATGGTTCCATTTACATTTTTCCTCTTAAAAAAAAAAAAAAGGTCTAAACAGAATTTCACTAATTTTCTTTCTAAGACAGAAAATATGACTTTAAGAAGGTTCTAGCTACAGCCAAGAGCTCAGATGGAAAAAGGAAAAAAACCCAAACAAATAAACAAAAGAAACCAACAAAGAGTAAAATGCATCAAGTTATTTTACTGTAACACAGGTGATGACTGAGTAGCTGATTATTCAAAGTACCTGTGCTCTCAGAGTTCTGTGAAACAGCAATAATGAATAATAAATGTTAAGGACATGGTCTAAAATTAAAATAGTAATAAGAAAAATATATAAATCGTACTGGTTCTTTTCTTCTAAGCATAAAAGGAATTAAGCCTTTGAAAAGAAATTAAAGCAAAAAATAAAATCCAGGTACAGACACAGCTTTTTAATTGCACATAGCAAAGGTAAATTACAACAGAAAAATTCTAAACTTGCATAAAAGTAAAATACATTATTTTTTTACGTGGAAACTGGAGAACAGTTTATGATCACATCCTATGAATACCAACTAGCCACGTACTAATACGTGTCTCCCCACCACAATACTATGAAAGACAAGCTAATGACCCATGAGCAAGAACAGAGCATTTCTACACAATGTACACTGCTGTACTTACAATCAGGACAGGAGTGCCCACATGAGCTTAAATCCAGGTGACCCTGTAGCAGTAGCAGGGAAGAAATGGTAACCATGAGATCAGCAGTGGCAGGAAAGCCCAGCTGGTGGAGATCCCAGCAGCCTCGCACTGCACATGCTGATATTCATGTCATCACATTTTACCTGTGCTAAGGTTGGCATGACTCTTCTCACTGTTCATTTGCATGAACAGCAAAAGAAACCATGTCAAAAAGTTTAGCAATAAAAGATGGAAAACTGCTGGGAGATCAGAGGAAATTAATTTACTCAGGTATCAAAAGCTAAAACTGACACCATCTACTCCAAGGGGATTTAAGCAAACATTAAAAAAATTTACTACAATTTATTTACATCAGGACATCTCCAGCACTTCAGTCTTCTTCTCTTTTTCTACAGATGTTTTTCAACTAATGGTTGCTTTTTGACAGAAGTCACTAGGGCCCTATAATAAGCACTGTTTGTTTAATCAGTTAGAAAGGTTGAGTGCTTCTGGTTTTACTTCATCACTGCAGATGACTAACATTACAGTCAGCATCAGTTCCCACAGCTCCTTTGACAAGCAATAGTCATGAACCTTTGATGTCGTGATTTCTGCCATCTTCTGAGCATAAACAACTCATGAAACATACCTAATATTTATATATTGTCTCAGGTATTTCCAAACCTGTGGAAATTGGAATTGTATAGACAAGAGATCATTTAAAGCTGGGAATGACAGCATTTCCCAGATAAAAGGGAAATACCAGCACATAGTTATCTCTTGCTATTACAGGATAATTAGGACTTTTTTTTTTTTTTTTGATTGCTACTCAAGAAATAGAATCACCCATATAAGTGGTAAAACTGATAAATACAATGACAAGAAAATCAGCTAAAATTACAATTCCTCATGCCTTAAATATTACAAAGAAAGTTTATGGCTGGGGACTAATCAACAGGAAATTCTTGTTATTTATAATGAATGTTTCAAGTACTAAGATACTCTTACTTCCCCCCAAACTCTAAAACATTCCATCTTTTAATAGCAATACTTTATAATGCCATCATCAAATACAGAGAAAAATGTTTTATGTATAAGAAGTGCAAGGTCATTTCATATTACAACTGATTATCAGTGAAATATCAGCATTTAACTATCAAATGCCAATTTTAATTGGAAAGTTAATTAATCATATAGTTAATCATCAGTTTAAGAAAGCTGCCAGGCTCATAAAGACAAGAATGAGGTCTGCAAGAGTGGTAAAAAAAAAATTGTCAGTAACTTATTTGATAGTTACCAGTGTTAAGACTGTATTTTAAACACTCTAACAATTACCTAACTTTAAAAAACTACATCTGAGATTTGGAATACTATATAAAACACTAGGAAAAAAAAAATTGTTTTTTCAAGATGAAGTATTGCCAAGAATGAAAAATTTTAAACATGCAAAAATCATTGGAGAGTTCTAGAGGCAGATTCTTAATAAATTCAGTTACTCAGAACATGCATACCAAGAAGGGTTCTATTTTTTTCCACTTCACTAGTACAGCTCCCTTCTGATACTTCTTCACAGCTCTCATAGTAAGCTCAGTTTTCCTGAGATATTAGTATTCAGTCTTCCCATGTAGCTCTTTGCGGGCTGTCATTTTAGGTTAAATCCACCACTTTATCCCAAGACTAACTCTGGAGGGAAACTGTCTAAGACAGAAGAATTCATTTTATTAGAACTGTAGTGAGCCACTCCAAACCTGTCAGTAATCATGTTTTCAGTGGACTGACAATTCCAGCAGAGCTGATGTCGCATGGCCTTGTGAAAGGGAAGAGAGATAGAAGAATAAAGGCAATGATCCTGTGGCTCTTGCATAGCATTTTCCTTGGCAGTATACTTTACACAAGGCTATCTACTGCCTTCTTGCACAAAGGAACTCTATGTTACTAGGAGAAGCAAGAAAAAGTCTCGGTGAACAAGTGATCACAGACTATCACATTCACCTTGCCATCTAAAAGATGTCTAGTTGGAACTAGGCATTGAGAATTTCTCTGCAGTCAGTGGAGAGTATCACACTGAACTAAAATTGTTATCTTAGATGGGACGAATCATACTAGATGCCTGACTTTTTCTCTCTGCTTCAACAAGTATTTTAGACTGGTTGCTCACCTTTTATGTGAGTCAGATTAGACATGAAATGCAGTCCAGAAGATTAGGAGGTGCCAATAACATGATGAATTAAAAAAAAAAAAAAGTGGAAAAGCAGTCCAGTAGGACTTTTATATGAGTATATAAAATGTACCCTGTCTGGAATACTTCTGCTCAATATTCATGTGAGACAAAATGAAAATAGAACAGTGCATGTGTAAATGGGGTAAGAAAGAAGGATAAAAACCATAACTGGGCAGAGCATGCTTATTATTTTTAAAATACAATTTAGTGTATTTACAAAACATATTGCAAGATGTTCTGAGTGTGGGAGAGACTGGGCATGATTATTCCTTCAGGAGGCATAATCTAGTCATACAGTGGTTTTAGCAAATTCACTTTGCTCCCTATATGCATTCTCTATGTTTCTCTAAATTACAACACACTAATAAAAGATTTCTGTGAAGGACTATATTTTCACTTAAAAGTGCTTTTGCATGGCAAACGTGGTGCCTTCTCACTAAAGAATTTTCGTATGAAATAGCACTTTGTTGGAGATGTTTCTGTGTAAAAATTAATTCTATTGTACAGTACTTGTTTTCCCATGAGGTTGTTAAACTTTATGCTTGGTTTTTTGTATTTCCCTTGAAAAACACGGGAATCTTAAAACAAAGTGACAGAGACTAATGGTAGCTGAAAATATACTGGTTTCTAAAGAAATCAGGAGATTATAAATAACTAAACTGAAATTCTGCAAGAAAACATCTGAGGAAAGGACATAAAAGACATTTCCATGTGTATTAAACACCATCTACTCTGTATTACACTGAATATAGTAAAAAATGGTATCCCATATCTGTGCTGGAGGGTATGTGCCTACCAACCACAAACTGAGCCACCTGTCTGTCTCATTCCCTCTCTCTCTCCAGCAAGCCTTATAAAAAAAGGAAAGATTCTTCTAGTATCAATTCATACCCATATCCACATGTTCAAAACAAGTTCAATGAAGCTGGAAGGTGAACCGTTTGTTAACACAAGTCTTGTGATAGTCTTGTTATGCCTTTTGCATAGTGTTATTAAGAAGGATCTGGCATGCAGTAATTTTACAAAGGTCTCTAAAATATAAAATGGAATTTTTTTTTTTTCTTGGTCTACCACTGTGACACTATCATAAGTGTATGAACAGAATATCAAATAAAAGCAGTCTTCATAACAGAAGAACATTTTTTTGTTTAATTTCTCCTGGTTAAATCTTGGTAAAGATATAAAAAAACCAACCTGTCACAGAAAGCAACTAACTACCATGGTAAACCTCTGTACAATTCAAAAACTCTAAACCTGCAATAATCCTAATCTGAACAGCTAATCAGTGTGAAGTTATTATAATGTGTATCCAGTTATAATCAGCATTATGACAAGGGCACTGTCATTAATCTTCTGCACAATTTCTCATTATTCCTAGAGACACTGCTAAAAGAAAAACCTTGAAGCTATTTACAGGAGATGGGAAATTTCAACACTTGTATTGCTCAGAATTTTCTGACATACCCCACTTATAGGAATTTTCAATTTTGCCAATAATTTTTCAACAAGAAAAATCTTTCACCTTTTATCTGGTTGAGGTTTGTTGATAAGTATGAAAAAATGGTTCAGATATTCCATTCCAGAGTAAAATTTGACACAGAAAGGCAGGGACAGATTTGCTTTGCTAAAGCTTTACGAATTCCTTCCCAGTCTGTCATGCTAAGGGTAGGAGTTTGATGTTTGCCTGCCAGAGCCCCAAGGACTTGTGCTTAAGCAGTTTTGCAAAGTCAACATTTGCCCATTTCAGAGCTCCTCTAAGGACTTGCACTGAGACAGTTTAAGAATTAAAAAATAGATAGGTTTGATTTATTAAAGCAGCAGATACAATAGATTTGGAATTGCTGTTGATAAATGCACTAACTGCAAAGGAAAATTGAGCTTGAGTTAGCAATTCCCAGGTAACATCCAAAAAAGTCAGCTGCAAAAGCCTTTTTAATAGCACTAATATATAATAGTAATGCTAGCAAAAGTTATGCTGTATATTGAAGGCACAGTTCTCACCAAGAAGGCATCCCTGTCTTGGGTGGAGGGAGTACAGCCCATCTACTGTCTCTTCAGGACCTGCAGTCTTCTCCCCACAGGAGAGGTACCCCTTGTGATATTTTTTATCCTGATTCCATCTGTCCCTGCCTTCTATGAAACACCTGCTATGAATCAGGTGAAGAGCTGAGTAACATAGTCATATATATTTAGCATGTACCCCATTAGGCTCATTACCATGCTTAAGGGTGTGCAGTTTAATACTAATGTTGCTATTAATTAGGCAAAGGTCTTCACTTGGACACAACAGCTTTCAAAATCCACGTCAGAGCTGTTTAATTTGTTGTTTAAGCCAAAACAAAGGCAAAGACTTTGCCTTCACAAGGTTCCCTCCTTCAGCCTTTTGGTGTGCCAGCTCAGCGGGTCTCCACCCACAGAGATAGCACAACAATCCCATGGTTACAAACACCTTAACCTTTCTTTCAAAGCTCACTAAATTATCCTGTATTCCTGTTACATGGCAGGCTGGGCTGTTCACCCACACCAGTCTCATCAGATAACTTGCGACTTCACACTCTGGAGCAGCAAACTGATGTGTAAACAAAGATGCTTTTTCGTGGCCACTGGAAAGTGCACTGACTTTGAACGAAACACAAACTCTTCAGGAAGACTTCTGACATGCACTGTGGAAATGTATCTGGCACCTAGATTCTCCAAGAAATGTGTCAGTGTCTGAATGTGCCCTGGTTGAAGGCTACTGTGGCTAAGCAAGTCATTAGCAGGGTCTATTGTGATAGGACAAGGAGTAAGAGTATCTTTCTGCTGCAATGGTACTGGCTGCTGCTTCTTCCTTTATCCTGTATCCAGCAGCTCCTGAGGAGAGGGGATGACTGCAGCTTCGCCTCTTGGGCAGGTCAGGCTGGTATCTTTGACTCAAAAGAAGAAAACACTGGAAGAGGCTGAAATCAATAGAATGATCCTGTAATAATGGCTCCCTAAGGACAGAAATCTTCCAGTGCCTTATTACTTGTGGTCCCAGGAAATCAGAGAGAGGGAAGTGTGACAGCCTAGCTCTGCACTGTGACACAGTCTTTCAGGAGACATCTTTGAAGATTTAAATATTGTCAATGAGGAGTTAATGGGAATTTTTTTGTAAGTAAAAAACTGTTTTCAGGATGGGAATGGAATGCAACTGTTTTGAATCATAGTGCAGAAACAGTTAACATAGTCTCCACTACAGTATACCATCCAAAGAAAGCAGGAGAGGGAAACAGTGGTCCTTCATTTATCAATTTATCCAACCTGTATAAACTAATTTAAATATATTTTTATTTTGATCTCCAC
>JAOEGS010001080.1:0-27011 GCA_025447755.1 Corythornis vintsioides | reverse complement strand
GTAAAGAACACAGGTACTGAAACACTTAAAAGTGCCTAGCCTCCCATGACTATTTCTAGGGCATCCAGGGAATAGCAAATATATTTCTTCAGAACGGGATATTTTAAGACAGACTAACAAAAAGCATTTTCCAATGGTTTCCTGGGAAAAACAAAAACAAAAAAGTCTAGCCCACTCCATGGCAGTAGAAAGCATAATTGAAAACAAAGTTAGTGTATGAGAAATGGATTCAAACAAACAAACAAACAAACAAAATTTTGAGCTGCTCACAGCTATTTTTTTTTTCTCCTCACCCAAGAAACTTTTAAACCCATCCAGCCTTTCAGCAAACAAACAAAAATGTCTGGTCTAACTAGATTTAACTTTTCTGACCTCAGTTTCACTGCCAGACTTCAAACCTTTCAGTTGATTTTAAATCTCCCATTTTCTCATTTTTCTGTAGTCACCAGCTGTAGCATCCATGCTGCTCCACTGTATGAAATACTGTTACACAGAGAACACAACAGATTTTCTAAATTCACTCAGCCTGAACAGCCTCTATCACATGTATGCATTATGTTGCTCACAAAAATACTGTAGCTTAAAACAATTTTTCCTAAGAATGTATATAACTTGAAAGCTTCATTACTGAAGAAGACCCAGTCTTCACAGATAACTTGCTTTCAGTAATGGCCAACTTTGATCCTACTGCACACCACTTGATAGTTTTGGGAACCTGCAAGGAACTGTGACTGCCTGATAAAGAAACTGCAAAGGACTTGCATCACGGAAAGAGGCAGACTACAAAAGAAAGTTTGGAAAAGAGAGCCTGGGAAAGAATGGGGAATTTCTTGGACACTCCCTACCTTAAAAAAGGGTTTGTAGCCATTTATTTTCTCAGCTTGACGAGGGGGCCAGAGGCATCCAAGGCACAAGCATTATCTTTTGATGTATATAATATATATACATGCTTAGATGGATAGGTGGCTATATAATTATATCCATCTGTACCTATGCAAACACATCTGTACCTACACCTGAGCCTCAGGGACTGACTGGGAGCATGTCCTGCTGGCTAGGACTAGGACTATGATATTTTAGTTCAGGACAAGTGTTGATACAATGGCTGTCTTTTGGTCTACATGCTGGGGGCAAGTGTGAAGTTTCCACCCCCTAGGGATATCTGGTCCCATCCCAAGAAGTGACAGCAAGGGAATAAATAAATAAGAACAAAGGTACTGATCTGCTCCACAAGGGAGGGAGTGCTCACTGGCTGACACAGGGGCAGAAGGGAAGGAAGCATTATCACAATGTTGAGCAAGGAGGGTATTTTTCTGTGCTGGTGCTTTGGGAAAGGACCATAAGGGATAGTAAATCACCCAGTAGTGTTCTCTAAATATTTGGGATTTCACATTTATATTAAAAATAAATAAATCGGAATAGAAAGGCAATATAATAAGGTCAAGCACCAGTTTCATGGTGCTTAATTAGCATTGTCCTCTAGGACTATTTTAAACTGTCTTAACTAGACTCCTTCAAGATAAATCATTCAGGAACAGTCTAAGATTTATCTTGACTGTTGTACTAGGGTACAGACAATCCATGGCTAACTTTCCAGAATGCTCTGGCCAGCATGGCAGTTTCTTAACTGGTTTGTGATTAAATACTCATAAAGGCTCATCTAGATTCCAGATCACCACATTATTTGTCCTAGTATCTACAGTGGTAAGTTCCATTTTTGGTGTTTACTTATGTCATAGTAGGTATTTAAACACATTTGTCAGGTGATAACCAGGTGAATAGATTTCATCTGCCCCAACCATCAGACTGCTTTGGGAAATGCTTTTTTAAAACTAGTAGGGTGTATAGCACATAGATAGTGTCCTTGGTTCTAATAATATTGTGGTTAAAAGACTAGGAGATAGATGATAGAATTTTGCATCTTTTATGTCCTCATCTTGTGGGACTCACAACTTTTTATTGGCACATCAAATGCGATCACAAAAATCACACTGAAAGCAGGCTAGCATTAATGCTGGCTAACAAAACCCACAGCTTCACAAATTGTGTTATGAGGTAAGGATGGATGGTGCAAGTATAGGGAAAAAAAAATGCCATATATGCAAACCATGTCGTAAAAACTTCAACAATGCAAACACACCATAATTGGATATTGTAATAAAATGCCTCAGCTGAGTCGCAGGACTGGGGTTAGGGGAAATGGGAACAGTGAAAGCAGATCTAAGTGTGTTTGGAACTTTCATACATCTTCTACTGACAACATTTCATCCGCTTAAAAAAACCACAACTGAATATTCTCAGGCCTCATATATACCTGAGGAATTTTTCAATAAACAGGTTGAAGAAGAGAAATCTCTATCCTTCTGACCTCAGTCACAGTAAGCTGTTGAAACTTTCACAAGATCACAAGTCTGTTAGAACCAGCAGAGATTCATCTCTGCAACAAGAGGGCAAAACCAAACAAATGATACCCCACCTAATTCCCTCAAGTTTTAACCCTTATCAGCAAATTTTCACAACCAAGTTAATTCAGAGTTACATTCCTAAGTAACAGATTTTTTTTCAAATACATGAACTGAGGGGAAAAAAATATATAGTACTGCAGAGCATAAAAATTCACCATAATGACATATATCTCCATACCTATACACAGCATTTCTGGAGTATTCTGATCTGAGGACTTCTATCACTGAAGAAAAGAAACCTCAAGGTAAGCATGGTTATATTATTCTACTATACTATATTCCTCTACTTTGTATGACCAATAACAGAAATGGTAAATTTGTGTAGTGATAGCCATGCATTCACTCCCATAGATCTCAAAATAGAAGTCATTACTTCTCTGCCTCAGATTCACAGCACAATTATAAAAGCTCTGATGCTTACCTGAAAGGACAAATGCTGTTTGAATTTATTTTGAAAATTAATGTGATGTGACTTGTGACAAGTACTTGTCTGAATTAATAATGATATCCCCTATCTTAGCAGTAAGTGCTCCTAGCTTCAAAAAAAAAAATAAAAATGTTTGCTTGAAGATTGTGGCTGTACTTCTCCAGTCAAACCTCCTGCAGTGGTTTATCTGGAAAGCTCTCTCTCCCTCTCTCTGCTCTTCATAGGTCTGTAAGAATGCTGTTCTAAAGTCTTAATAAACGAAGTAACCCTAAGAAAGGAATTTGCCATTTCTAGGAAATTGGAATTTCTTTGAATATATTGGTAACACAGAATTAACTTATTGCTTTTGTGCTAACCCATGAAGCCACAAGTCACCCTTACTAATCTAAAACCTCTGTTTCTGTTTATTTATCATGGCAATTAGTGCATTGTTCTGGGTTTTCTATGAAGAGCTGCATCGCTTATACCCTTCTAAGAGTTCCAATTAGGATGAGTTCAGTTTCCAATTTGAACTAAGATGTCTCTGAATAAAGAATTTCTCCTCACAGTGCGAGACCTCTGGCAATGCTCTGTTAGTCCAATAAACAGTGGTTTCATAATTGTTCAAGAACCTCCAGTTGGCTCTTTCCTAGAACTTGCATGGCACTTCTAGAAGAACTTCACAGAAGTTTCACTGTACTGTCTAGAAACCAGGAAGGCAGGAAACAGACCTCAGCTTGTCAGTTCAATCAAGCTCTGTGCCAGAAGGAGGCTGCAATTCTAACAGAGGTGGACTTGATCTCCCTCAGGATTAAAGAAACACCAAAAGAGGAAACCTGCCTGACCTCTGTATCAGAGCTATCAGCAGCAGTTTATCTAACACACCACAAATGAATAGAAGATTGGGGAATGTCTTGTACCAAGAAAAGGCATGTCTCACAGTTTATTAGTTCTCTCAAAGAATAAATCAAGTGTGTGTAAGATGCAACTTCTTTCCACGGAGTAGCTGGATTTCCAAAAGCCTTTTTTCTGATAATGTCCTTCAAATGGCCTTAGACCTGACTACCATGGGAAGAGAGGGGAGAGTCTCTTCTGGCTTAATATATACCTACTGGCTAGCAGTAGGTAACTCAGCTCTTGTTGAGTTATGGACAAGCTCTCTCAGATTGTCATGCCACTGAACTTCCTTTTTTAGCATTTGAGAAAAGAGGATGATGAGTGAAGGGAAAATGTAATGATAAAAAATTAACCAGAACAGGAAGAATTAAAGCTGCCTTTGAAGAGCTGTACAAGGCTCTCACAATACTGAGTCACTTGGCAAAAAAAGATGACAGATTAAATTCAGAGTAGCTATTTGCAAACTACTGCATATGCAAGGCAAGAAGGGATAAACCATAACTGCACATAAACAGTCATGGACTCCTTTAATTTTTATTAGTATTAATAGTTAAATACTACTAATAATTAAAAAAACCTTTTATTATTTTTCTTTATGCCCAGTAGCAGCTAAAAACAAAAAGCAATTTTAGGAATCAAGTAACAGAAAGATAAATCAAAATGCAAAAAATATTTTTATGTATAAATTTATGATGCACAACATCTGCACAAGAATTTCAACAGGATGGTATACTTAGCAAAGGTATAGACAAGGATGACCACAATGAATCAACATAAGGAAAGGCTTCTGTACTTAATGATCAAGAAGAATAATTAGATTAAGAAGGTTTAATTAGAAAAAAAAACCCAACAAAAACAACAAGAAACAAACAGCAGGTAAATATAGATTTTATTTTGGGAATACTGTCTGCTCTCTCTGTGTCTTAGAGAGATCATGTAGTTCTGTCTAATTTAGTCCTGCCTTTTCAGGATGATGATGCAGATTCTGCCTATCTTCACTTAGATGTGATTGTAGGGATTGAGGATGGAAGTAAAATAAGAGGAAAACATGTTAGGGTAGCTTTTTATTTTGTTTTGCTTTGTTTGTTTATTTAGGTTTTTGCCTCTAGTATGCTCATTGAAATCTACTGGGGCACCAGCTACTACAATTATATCAGAAGATAAGAGGAGAAGAGAGAAGATGAAATTTTTTCAGCACACAGGGAAGACACGAATGGAAATAAATGTGGGCAGCACACACATTTTAGAATTAGAATTTAAAATTAAGCCTCGAAATTAAGCCTTCACTATGAAATATCTGCTTCTGGGAAATCCATCTGAGCTGTCAGTTGCTGTGGAGACAGGTAAAATTATGGAGAGGGAGGAGCTTTTCTTGCCAATGAGTGACATCTCTTACTGACACCATACTACTGGCTGGGAAAAGGTCATGGAGCTGCAGATAGAAGCTGTATTACATGCTGCAAACTTTGGTGTAATGAAAAATGTTCCCAAGACATGTAAAAACAAAATATTCACAAAGCTGTAATAGGAAAAAAACTTCTAAAGGCAGACAGGTGAAACAGGAAAAGGAGTAATCTGATAACACAGGATAGGTTTGTATCGAGTGAAACAGGTTGGATGAAGGGTACTGTATGTCTCCTAAAGCTTGCCACTCTCTCATCTCATGCAATTCAATTGTAGCTGCAACCTCCCTAACCAGAGAGGAGCAGAAGATAAGCCAGGCCTCTCTCTCTTGTGAACTCTTCAGGGAGGTTCTGAACTTTGTGGTACAATATCCAAAGTAACTCTCAAAAGGGAATGGAAACAATAATAAACTACTCGATAGTAAATGAAGAGTCTAGTCTACAAAACGTAAATCATTTTAAGAGAAACATTTGAAATAAATGAATGCTTTAGCTTTCAGCTTTGAAGAATTGTTCTCATTTTTGTGGAGTGTTTAAAATAAGTCTGTGTCCCATATGAACCTGGCACTTCAATATGCTTAGAGCAGTACAAACTGTCTTCCCCCTCTCTGGAGGAGCTCAGGAATAAAACAAACAGTCATTCTTCAACTGTGCCTTCCTCAGCCTTTCTTCTGACAAGTCTGCTCCACTTGCAAAATCTCATTAGTTGTCCCTTGAACCACCAGTGAGAAACTGTCTTAGTGCAGAACAGGCTTCACAGATAGGACCTGGGAGTCAAATCCCAAACTACTCTTTTCATGCCTGTATGGACCCGAATCCCACTCAGATACTCAAAAGATTAAAACTGTACACCATCTGTTTAATGGTTTTCCTTCTAAATGTCTTTCCAAGATTCCTTCTAACCTTGCTATGGCAAGGGTTCCATAGTGTATTCAGTGGTCCTGGTTTGGTTATCATTTGAAGCAAACCACCCAATCTTATCAACTGGTTAAAGTCACAGAATACTTAAATGTGCAGCTGATCTCACATTTTTCAATGGATGTCATCATATTCCCTGTCCATCTTAAATCAGCTCTTGCTAAGCTCCTATAATATGAATACCAAGGAAATTGATCACAATGAAAAGGATCCATAAAGACCTTTTCTTTTAATGATGTGCTTGAGCAGATGTGGAGTGAGTTTTATACAGCAAGTTTACATGGCAATAACAAAGTCTAAATTCAGGTACCTTCACTGTACCTTTTATAGGCATCCAATTAGTCCAGTGTAAAGATCATTATGAAAATTAGGAAATTAAACACTAATATGATAAAATCATACCTTCTGTCCTGCATGCCTACGCATCACAACGGTGAACAACACAGGACTAAACATGTTTTTGAATGCTCTGGGTATTATTCAGTCTATGGGACAATAGCCTTTTTATTTTAATTTTTTTTTCTGAACATGGAAAGTGTTTAGTGAATGGAGATGGGAGTAGCAGTTACAGAAAGGATAATCTCATGAGTATGATGCTGAGAGCATTTTCATGGAGAACTGCATTGTACCATTCTCCTTATAATTTCCTGCATCTCAGCCAAACCTTCACAAATCATTCTCCATTTACATTAATCACTTTCTGATGTCCAAAACCAGACACAATGGAGCCTGATATGCAGATCTACTACTCAAAGACTGCAGCTGAAACTAGTGTTAGTGATACTCTGAAAATATAAAGTGCTAAGTACTTTTGCAACACAAGATGAACATCTGAAACTTTTAAAAAAGTTTATTTCTCACGTGTAAAAGGAAAATAACATCTCAAATTATTCTGAGAGTAAAGGGGATTAGTTAAGTTTCCAGATGTGGTTATCATAAGAGAAAAGGCTATGAGAATTTTAGGCTTGTCTTCAGAATAAAAATATGAATAAATTTAAGACAAAGATGATAATTAATTGTGCAAGTACAATTGACCATTTATGAGGATTTGTGCATGATTACACTGCTAGAACTATCTTATACATACAGGGGACCTAAAGGGAAGCTCCTTCAACAATCTCAATTGTCTAAATTTTTAATGCTTCATGTTACAATTCTAGATTTCTACTAGTATACTAGTATATTTTCTTTCTTTTTTTTTTTGTCCTACACGAGCTAACATGGTGTTTTTAAGTGTTTCAGGGAGAAATACATGCCACAATTTCTATGACAATCAGGAAGTTATAGAAAAGTACATCACTTAATCCTGCCCTGTTCTGTACTTGATTTATTACAGCCTTGACGTGAGAAATGTGTGCTGGGGAACTATTATTTGAATGGAGAGGTCTGTGTTTTCTGGGTGGGATGAACAATATCTAAATTGACAATGAAACAAGATTTACCAAATAGCTTTTGAGAGAACAAGGTAGGAAACAGGAGTTAACACTAGTAACAATTTAGATGGTTTACTTCATAATCCTAGTACAAGATCAAACTATTTGTTTCACGCTAGCCAAGTGATTATGTAGAGCTGAATGTAAGTGTGGAGAAGCATATCTGTCAAACAAACAAAAGTGTTTATTTGTCTATTTTCTACTGGTTTATAATTGCTGTAATATGATCATGTCTCTAAAATAATGAAGTGTCAGGAGGTGGATCAGCACAGATGGGGTGTGATCCCCAATTGCATTCTGCCCTGGAAGAGTAACTCACATGAAGTAAACAGTGATACACATCTGCTGCCTGCACTGCCTTGCCCTATTTTATTATGGGGATACTATGAACTGTATTTAAATCACCTACTTTTAGACAGCTAATGTGAACATTTCAGTGCCTCATATTTAGGTACCTCATTGCAGCAGAGCAATTCACACCACCTGTGCTAAGGACCCAGACTTGCTCTGAGACAGAGAAAACTTTGAAGATACCCGTGATTTTATCTACATCAGCAAGTAGTGCAGTGCAATAAAAGCAAATCCTTAGGGTAAAATACTGGTGATGACAACCTGACACCTACTCTATACATACATATTAAAGGCTTTGGACCTATTCTGGTCTGGGCCTGTGGATTTGAGTATCCGATAATGGTTAGACTACGTTCTCTGGTTATCAAAAAAACAAAAAAAAACCCCAAAAAAACCCGAGTATGTCTTGTTCTCTCCAAGACCACTCTGATGTGCAAACCCAAGCACAGCAGGTAGAAAAAATAGGGAGCTTTATTTCAAAAGCACATTCCTAATTCATAGTGAAATGCTAACACAGATACGTTCTCTAAATGCTTCCAGGGAATGATGCAGAACATCTAAATTAGAAGTCTTCCCTACTTCACCGAGTACAAATAGCTAACACATACACACACACAAAAAAGGCCACATTTTATTTTATTGTACTATATAAAAAAAACCAACCAACAAACAAAAACATGCAGACTATAAATACCTATATACTTCCAAGGGAAACTGAAGGGTATCCATACACCAAAATACAAGGCACAGGAATGCTCATGAATCACAGAATCATAGAACGGTTAGGGCTGGAAGGAGCCTCCAAAGGCCATCTAGTCCAGCCCCCCTGCAGTGAGCAGGGATAACCTCAATCAGACCAGGCTGCTCAGAGCTTAATAATGAACTTGATTAAGCAGATGCCAAAATCCAGTTGAGATTCAAAGTGTTCTTTCCACATGCTAGATATACTCATCAGAATAGCACTCCTCTGTCTCAGTAGCCTAATGGCTAGCAAGTTGAAATTTCTGCTTCAAAACATGTAATATAATCGTTTCAGGTCAGGGAGCTGATTTTTATGTTTTTACAGAGGTCAGGGGGTTCTTGAGAAGAAGCTGCCTCAAATATTTTCTACCATTTTAGTACCTAAATGCTGCATGAAGTCCTTCAAAGTTCCAGTTAAGGAGGTCTGCATATTCATAGGTCCGGCATAAAAGAACTATAGAAATATATACATGCAATACAATACAGCCTCCACTCCAGGCTTCATTTCCAGGTGGAACACGATTAATTTTGCTTGCATTTCTGTTTGCTAGTATCACACATTTCACATGCTGAAACTCTGATTTCACATGCATAGTGAAAAAATTCTGTTTCACAAGTGTCAGCAAACAGCTTTGCTTTAACCACACACACAACACCCACACCCACACCCTCACACCTCAGTAATACAATATGGAATTCCATCTTCAATAAATCAATCCCAGGATTTTTCAATATTTGGAAACTGACTGGCATCCTACCCATTATAGTACCCCTAAAATATTCTTAAATGGAGTGTGTCCTGGAACATGTTTCCTTGTCTTTTTTTCAGGTAGTCATGTTCTCCTTATAGCAAAACATATACTGAGAATCAAAACCTTTAAATTTGCCTATTCCTTATGAGATTATGAACAACTAAGATTTAATCATTTCAATCTTTGAAAAATGTACTTGATTGAGTGAGAGTGATTCATTATGAGAATCAAAGCAACTGCATGGAAGATTTACTGAAGGAACTTATCACATCTATGAAGTTCAGAGATTAGGAATGCTGTCAGAAATACTCCAACAAGCACTTGTGCTTGATAAGACTTTGAAGGCAACTACAATTCTACAGAATTCATGTGTCAAACACACAAAAACAAATTAAAGTCTCACTTCCAAAGAGAAGGCACCACACATCACTTCCTTCACCTCCACTTCCTTCCACATGCTGCTGTACACTGTTACAGAGCACCTCTTCTGCTTCCCCATCCTCTCTGTCCTATTTGCTTTCCATTTGATACGACTGCCAGTGGGCAAAATACGAATTCAACCATTGTCTCAATTCAATTCACAGATTCCTCTCTCTCTTTTTTTCACACCTCTGTTTCTGTTCAGAGTAAAGTTATTTCCACCAATATCTCATGGATTTTATTATAAGAAATCGTTTTAAACAACTGTTATCACAGTGCCCAGTTTAGTATTTGTACTGTTTGTGCCCACAACTGAATACTAACAGCTATCAACTTTCTGCAAGAAGTGGAATTTTCATTTTTAAACAAACTCTTTTCTTGCTTTACAGATATATAGAATGATTCCAGAAAGCACAGCACTGGGCTGTTCAGCCTATCTGAGTTAGTAAAATAGCTGTATTGTGTTTTTTCTACCATGATTATAAAGGAAAACAAGCAACAGGTAAAGAAGGTGGTGCAGCACGTGACCACTATTTAATGTTAACCCCAGAATATAGCATAGGAATAACTTTGCTGATGCAATATTTTCAACATCACAAAGGTTCATGTTATAATGTTATCATGTTAAATTGTATTCTCTTTATAATTTCTTTTTAATTTATTTGCTGTTACTACAAATACAGTGAATATTAAAAATGCCAACAGAATTCATACCTGTTGGCTGTGTGCAGGCCAGTGGGGGAGATTAAAGTAGCAGTAAGCAGCCCTGTGCCATACACTATGTGCTTGCACAGTTGAGACAGAGACTGAATCTGCCTTTAGTGTCCCCACATCTTTAGGTAGCAACACTTTATTTCATGCATTATTCTGAAGCTGTCTCCTTTGGGTCAAAAAATTCCAGTTTTTGGCAATAAAAAGAGATAATTTATACATCATATTTTGTTGTTTAAAGGATGCTATTTTTAATCATCATCTTGTGCAGCTCATATATCTGTTTAAAACAGAAAAAGCCAAAGCTTTGGCAATTTAATTTTACATTTGGATTTGATTATTATGATTATTTTTCAGTGTGGGATGAAAAAGCTAGTGGCAATGCTAGACAATTCTGCTTCAAACTTCAGAAATAATGTCATTAAAAATTGCCATGCTAATGAAAAAATTAATTTTCTACTCAAAAACAGTATTTTTTTTCACGTAACATTTTATCTTATAAAATGTCAACACTGTGGTAAGTGGTAGATGAGAAGTGTTTTGCTTGGAGCTAGTTTATTTTCATGGCAATTTTGTCAGGCTTCAGTCTAGCAGACTGTCATTTTTTATTCCTTTATTCTGAAGTGGATTTTGACTTTTATGGCTACAGCATAATGGCAGACAGTGCCTTTTCAAAACATTCTGCCACTTCTGTCTTGTTCCTGCTTTTTTTCTTGTTTTGTCCTTCATCTATATTCTTCCCAAAGTGCTGATAACTGAAAAGTAAAAATACATTTGGACTGCTTTTTTCTATTAATACTTCTCCCTCCTTCAAACATGAGGGGAGAAAAAAAATGTAATAAACTAATTCCCAACATCTTCATTTGATGTCCTCTCCAAATCCAAACCAGTCCTAACACCTCCTTCTACTCCACACATTGCTCTCTACACCATTATCAAACTGCTAACTTCAGAGAGTGCAGTTAGTTATCAGAACTGAGCTGAAAAGTAAAATCACTGAACAGAATTAGTTCTGTTCTCACTCAACCAGGACAGAGTAACTGGCAGATGAAGTGACAGTTTGGAGTTGCAGAGGTAGGATAGCAAGGTAATTGGGGAAAAAAAAAGGGACAGGAGGGAATGGAATAGGACACACAAGCAAAACCCAATGAATTAGTAGTAAAAGACTGAGCAACTGAAAAAAAGTGATGTGACATGAAGCTGATTGATATACACTGCCAGGTCATCTTTATTCTAACAGCAATACAAAATACTAACTGCTGTCAAGGACCAAGGAAACAATGTAGGTGGAGAACTCTAATAATCTAGTCAGTGAAAACCAGAGGACACTGAGTCATCTACTCCTGACTGTCTGAGAATTTCTTGATGAGATTATTGTATCTAATATAAAACCAAAAATAAGTCAAAGGAAGACAGTCTTACCCCAGAATGCTGTCCATATGAAACAGGGTAATTGTCTACAGAGGTGAAAGACTCCTTACAGGATGTGTGAAGAGGGAAGAGCATTTTGAGACTGTATCACAGTGTACATTCAATAGATTAATTATGTCAGGTATATAGAATTCATCAGAACTTAATTTCCTTAAATTTTATATTTGAAACATCTCCTGCATTTTAATGACCAGCCCCTGGATTTCTTGAAAAGCAGCCCAATTAAAAAATAATGAACCTTTATTTTTTTTTCTGAAATGAACTCATTATCCTGGTGGTTTCCAAAAGCAACTTAGAGCTTGGTTTTGTATAAAATTATTTTGTGCCTGTTGGCCAGCAATACCTTTGCAACCTGTTAAGGTGCTTCAGAAGTCAAGCAATTTGCCCAAGGGAAAACATTAAAGGTGCTGTTATTCCCATTGCTGAGCTTGTATTTCCAAGAATACTTTCCATTTTGTGCCTGTGTTTGAGAAAGAAGTTTTTTGAACTATAATCTACTCAGAACTCACCTTTAAGATAATTTATGGCCAGCAGCCACCTCCATAAGGAACTGTGTTAATCCAAACAGGCCCTTACAGAACCTCACCTTTCAAGGTTCAAGCAAAGTTGCTTCTTTCCACTGTGGTTTGTTCCTTTAGATTACTTAAGGAAAACAGGCCTGCTACAACTACTGACAAATCACAACAAGAAGAAAGGAACATGTAACTAAGTTTATTTTTTCTAGTTAAATATATAATGACCCAAGCAATGAGTTTCCCATCAAAGCCTTGGAAGATCATGCCTGACATAAACCAATGGCTTTGTCCAATATATTTTAGATCATTGTGACTGCCTGCAATACAGTATTTGATTACTAAAAATGTAAGGAACTTTACTGGCACATGAAAAAAAAAAATCAGAATTGTTTAAATATTTCTGAAGTAAAAAATAAAGGGAACGACCCTTCTATGCTGACCAATTTTCAAGTTGAATAAGCTTTTTATTAAGAGAAGATTCAAGATCAAATAGTCTACTTCAGTAGCCAGTCTACTTCTACCTTATATTTAGATTTCCTATAGGCAGAGTTCTCTTTGACAAGGAAAAATAACTTTGACAGCTTGCTTTCAATCTTCTCAATGATAATACTTTTGCTTTGCATGTAGCAATTATTCCTTGGGTAGGAACAGAGTGAATAAACCATCAGAGTGAATCCTGCCTTCACAGAGGGGTTGCAGATCCAGAACGCTGCTTTCAGTCTGTTCTCCAACAGATACTTTACACAAAAATATTTATGCATTTGTTGGACTGAAGCTGGAGAGAAAGTGTCAGCTCTTTCAAAAGTGTCCTCCAATGTGCTAAAAAACAGTCACAAAACCAAACACCCTCTCTGGCTTCGTAAACATTTTTTAATGCACAGTGAAATGACTTCAAAAGGAAAAAGCACATGCCATCCTTTCAAAAAGGACCATGAAAATGTTTTCTTGAAAGGTGAGGAGTGAGGACTCAACTCTTCCACTCATCTGCACCAGTCACATGACTTTTCTCCCAGGTTAGAGTCACTGGTGATTATTCAGTCATGACTAACTCTCCTCATGCATTACATCCTGCAGCCTTAAGCATCTAGATTAAAATCTCCTGCAAGGAGAGGAAGCTGCCTAAAAATAAGGGTCTGTATCAGTAAATACAACAGTGGCCTAACTCTTTGTGGAAGTAGCAAGTATTCCAGCAAACACAAGTAATGTTAAAAAATACAGTATCAGTTTTTCTTCTTTGTAAATGTGAAAATATGTATGTGTCTGTGTAACACAAATATGAAACATTCTGGATGGGCCAGAAAATAATTATTTAAAAAGAAAGGAAGAGAAGATCCCCATAAACAACTGAGAAAATACTCAGAATATATTCTTTAGATTGCCTTTGCAAATTAACTCCTCATTGCTGAAAGGCATGCACACAGCTCTCTTGTCAAATTAGACCAAGACATTTTTTTCAACAAATTTCAAAGTTCCTGCTATATCTAACACAACTTAATAAGTACCTTTGCTCCAAAGGGTGCCAAATGATTAGCACTTGCAGATCACAGCAGGATGAAATAAAAATGAGACAAATATTTGTCAAATAGATATTAGTAATGTTTATAAATTTGCCTTTCATATGAGAATGTCAAAAATACAAATATCTATTCATCAGAAAAACTGGCTGCTAGCTCTTGCTATCATCTTCCCAAGATGCTTACTGTTGAAAACAGTAAATAATTCATCTCATATTTCCCGATTTAAACTAATTTTGTGCATCTGTATCTCTATATTAAATTAACAGAAAGCCATGGAAAATCTAGGTACTGTTTTGAGAAGTTTTATTCTGCTACACCAGTCCTTTCCACATCACTGATCTGAACAGTCATTGCATGCAACAGTTTGATCAGCTCCCAACATCAGACAAGCCACAGAATGGAACAAAAAAAGATTAGTGCTTATGTATCAGCCATTAAAATGATGATGATCCTAATCTGCCAACTCTATCAGTCTTTCTAGAAAGGTTTATTGTCTGTGCTATATAATAACTGTAATAATGATGTTGAAAAGACTATTAAAAAATAACCTAAAAGTATATAAATCAATAGCAAAGTAACAGGTATGATTCTTTAGCCCAACTGCAATTTATGGACTTGCATCAAATTTGTTCAGCATTACAGACTGAAATCTGGATGAATCTTCTCTTAACTATAGAATTTACTTCATCTTGAGTTTAATTTTTGCTGGTGTGGCAACTACAAAGGGCAGGGAAATTCTGTAGAGGTTCCTCTTCTGTCAAAAGCATATTTAGCTTGAGAGGTCCATTAGGCATAAAAGTAATGTCAATGACCATTCTTTCACCAGAAGAAAAATGATGATTACTCTACGATACTCGAGGAAGCAAAACTAAGAGTGAAAAGAAAACTATGCCAATATTAAAAGGAAAATGGGACCTCACCTATAATCCAAAGTTTACCCACAGTGTTATAATATACCCTGGAAAAAAAGCTGTCTTTGGATTATAAGTAATATACAACTTCATCAGACTTTTTGAAATTATGGGTCTGTTTGGTACACGGATATATTCATGTCTGTAGGACATAAAACTTGTGCATTTTTCTCAGCTTAAGAGAAGACAAGTCTTGGACAAGTTTTGGGCAAGTCGTGAGAGAGAAGAAATTTAAGACATCAAATATGGATGGAAAAGCTTCATTTAAGGCAATGACCTGCATTAATGCATTTAAGTGCTCACCAACAGCCATATTTTGGTACACAGGGTGCAAAGACTTTGTGGTTTGGCCAGTTTTTGTACTGAGCATAGACTGTGCTCTAGACAATGATTTACAGTGTCCAGCTGCAGCTGCTTTAAAAAGTCATCTCAGACACTTTAAATTACTAATTAACAAGGTACAAAGATACTTCCATAAAGGATCCATCAATTACTGTAGTAATCTCAGTGGGATATGAAGCCGGTGTCCTTTAAAAGGACAATTAAAAAATATTAAGCAGCATATTTGTTTGTACTACATTTGTTGTTTATGTAATAGGAAAAGGCTTAAACAGTGTGTACATAACTATGACATTACAATTGTGTAAGTCTCATAAATACTGGAATAAATATAAATTGGAAGCTCTTTTCAGACAAGACTGGATTTCTTCTGTGCTTCACACAATTAAATTGTAATTTTGAATTCTGATCATTTACTGCTTTACTTATATTTGTAAATAACCCTGTAATTAATTCTCAATCAAATTCTGCCATCATCTGCATTCAATGGAGACAGACATGCCAGAAATCAGGTTTGGGGGTCTTTAACTCAAAAAATGAGTAACAGAAGTGTGCACATGTCACACAGTCAATCTGATTACAGTCAGTTTATACATGGCTTTTAGTATGCTGTCTCAGTAATTAAAGAAGAAAGAGGCTTTGGAGTTCTCATTCAAAGAACAGTATGGGACTTCTGAAGATTGGCTTTGAGAACAAGCTAATCACTATTTCAGAGTTCAATTTCAGGAAGCTGTTTCTGGGAGTTCTTTCACTTCATCAGCCACGCTACATCAGAAAGACAGGTGTTTGTATTTAATCAATGCATTACAGTTATGTTCCAGGTATTCAATTAACAATGCTCATACCCAGCCCATAGTCAGCATGACAGACCATCTTGCAACAGCAGTAGTCAAGGAATACTGCTTCTGGCTTCTCACCAATTCAATAAATAAACCTCCCCGGCACCATTCTTTTAAATATCTTCCTTTTTAAATTAGATTTTGATTTTCTGCTCAGAAACACCTAAATCACTGTCAAGACAACAAAACCTATTTTGCAGTTTTGATTAGCATGATCTGTCTTCCCTGTTTTTTGGGGTGGTTTTTTTTTTTTGTTGGGTTTTTTGGGTTTTTTTTTGTTGTTTTTGCAGCTGGACTGTAAGCAGAGACTAATTCACAAAAGAAAAAAAAATAAGGAAGTTTTTACTGTGGGTCATCTTTGGCATCTTCTTTTGATTTCTGAAATTGCTTTAAATATCTGCATATTACTCAAAGTTTGGATCAAATAAGAATACTGTAAACTGCAATGACTCTAGCTGGTTAAAGAGATTATGGTCTGAGTCAGAAACTGTTCAAGAGGTATATTCCATACTTCTCTACAGTACAGATAATGCTGACAGACAAAATGATATACAGCTATTTTCATCCAAGGAATCTAAATTGCTCATATGCAGTATTTGTTATAAGTTGAATTTGTAATGTCAAAAGCTAGTATCAGAGAAATAATTATTTATATTATGTATTTATGATGCAAATCAATGCGGTGTAACTAAATAAGACTCAGTCACTGATTTGTATTTACAGCTCCTTTCACTGTGAAACATTATGTCAGTTGAAGAGAAAAAGTAGAAAACACATCAGTTTCAGCCAGACACCGGGTGCTCATCATCCCTTGTCACTGCATTGTTTAAACATCTTAACGAGTAGCACACATTTAAAAACAAGGGTAGTCAGAAATTAAAAGACAGTTTTTAATTGCACAACAGCTTCTGAAGTCTGCTGATTGACAACTGGATACCTGCAACCTGCAAAGAAGTGTTCTGCCACTGCTTTTAACAATTTATATTTCAGCACTACGAGTGCAATTTTAATTTACATGTAAAAGCTGCATATAGCTGGCAAAGTGTACCCTCAGGTGGAGAAAAACAAACCCCAACATGAAAACAACAATAAATAACAGTGTATAAACCTGCAGTCTATTAATCCAATCAATTTGTCTCATAAACCTCAAAACTTCAATGTGCCAAAAACTCAGCAGGCACCCACTAAACTGACTGCACTGACTATCACACATCAACAGGCTAGCAAAGAGTTTCCCTAAGGCACTGAAGCACTCTAGGTATGATCCCTCATCCCAGGCAGACGTTCAGCTCCTTCAGTTTTGGAGAACAGATGACTTCACTAGTATGGCTTGTCAAATCTTGGTGATTCAGTCAGGACGTTGAGGGCAGAAGTGGGGATAATAGCTAAGAATGCTCAACTGCTGGCAGTTTCTTCTCAGTTACATGGTAAGAGTACTATACTTGGTGCAGCATTGCACTTTGCTGCCATGTGAGAAAAGACAGCCTTCCTTTTGTACTTCCACAGTAATTGTAACACATCTACCTGAAAGCCACCATCAAATGGTGAGCACTACTTCATCAACATTTCAAACACATATTCTCACATACTATCTGGAGTAACTCCAAGACCTTTTTAGGTGGGTTAGTATCAGACCAGCTTGCTGGTCCACATTAGCAAATCAGACAGCTAGTCCTGGTGCAAGGGAAGCAGTCAGAGGCAGGAACAGGGATCACACACCTTTGCTGACAGTCAACTATGCAGTGGGGCAAGGTGTAAATGAAAACATACATCAGGAGTTTGGAACCAAGTCTTTTACAACTTTTTTTCAGGTTTAAAGGAAGTATAAGTCAAACTCATAGTATGTTTTTTCAGGTTATGGAGCACAGTTACTTAAAATTATGAGAAGGGACAGAACTGTGCAAAAGCTGTGTTGTTCCTTCTGCAATTAGACAATTACATATTAGATACTGAGACTGAACTATTGAGAACTGCCCACTTAGCAGAGCAACAGGCTCTGAAGAAACTGTTCAACGACAGAAATGCCAATACATCTTGATTTGAACATTTTCCATTTTGGAGCATGATCAGTCAGGTCATCACAATCTGTTTGAGATGAGATATTCATTCACTGAGGTGGTGAGAAAAAGGAGAAACGTACAGACTATATGGACCAAAACAAGTGAGGGATAAAAGAAAAGAAATATGGAACAACTCTTCTCCTTCCCTTCTTTTTTTGCATCCCATTAATCCAAACACACGCATAAAAGCATTTTTCCCAATGTTCTTTCCTTCTCCTAGGGCTTTAACTGCATGAAAGGTCTTAATACCTAACACAATAAATACAAAGTGATTCAAACAATAAGAGCAAGAAGTACTTTCATTCATGTTTCATTCACCTTCCATTAGCAGTCTCTTCTCCAGCAATTAATTCTACCCTACATTCTCTCCCTGGTTCTCTTAGTCAGGTTTTTGCTTCCCTTGTCTCTCTAACTCTCTCTAGATCTATGTATCTGGACTCCAAAGCCACACATGGCTACCTTCACAAAAGTCTATTCAAAGCCAAAACACAGATCAATGTGTTGTCTATTGGGCAAGAGAAATGATGATTCCAGATTCAAATGCTACAAACATAAATACCGACACTTTATCCAAAATGTTGCGTCTAGTACTTGATTAATATAAGCAAAATAAAGAAAAGTAATTTACACAACAGCAGAACAAAGATAAACTTTACCAAAGATAGGAAACTAAATCCTGATCTGAGAAGGAAGGACCTGTAGGAAATACTCACAGGGAGCCTCCCTGGCCATTACCAGCATTCAGTAGCAATGGACTTTTGGTAGGATAACTGTGCATGAAGATTCTTTCCCTAATGCTTCACTAATTAAAAACTAATTCTGATTGTTAAAGCAATTTCAGTTTCCTGTATTAATTACTGCTTATAGGTTCTTAAGGAAAACTCTTCTTGAAGGAATAAAAAAAAGGTCATAAGGGATATCATAACTCAAAAGCCAGCCACAAGCTTATGACATGACAATTGTATCGAGGCATTCACAGACTGGATTTTGCCAGATCTGGATTACTTCTACAGGCCTCCAAAGTTCTCACAAGCATAGCAGCATCCACACGTGCGCTCACACTACAGTGTGATAACTAGATGTCTGAAAGTCCCATCCCATGTGTTGACTTCCCTCCATGACTAACATGGACAAAATCCAGATGGTTGTCCCTGTAGTCTCTAATAGGTCATAAATTCAATGCACAAGTCAGAGGGATGTGGCCAAAAATATCAGAGAAATATGCAGCTACCATCATAGACACAGCAAGAGAGTCTATGGAGACTGACAAGGAATCTTTTTTTCTGGCAACAGAAAGGTCTAGCTTTTGGCTTACAGGGAAGGTTATATTACCTCCTGCTTAGTCAAGCATCAAACTTGAACTAATTGGACTCCCCAAACAGTAGGATTAGCGTGCTGGCTTGGCCTTTGATCTTCCTGACATATATGAACTGAGCCTTGTATAGTTTCTTACTGTGCATACATTTACATTCACATATGTTTGTTCTTGTGTTGCTCAGGTGAAGACATTAAAACAAAGTTTCGACCTGCTTTGCAAATACCTACCCCTGTAATATACAGCTTCTCTAGCTCTTTCAGTGTTTAAATGTAGCTCTGAGATAACAGCAGGTAAAAGCCATGATTCTACCCCTGCCTACACACACTTGAATACGCAGAGTTTAACTGTGTTACTCTGTGAGTTTACCTAAGTTAATGTAACCCTACAAGGCACCAGTTAAAAGCAGTTGAGACTTCCCCTTATTTTTGGAGATTTGCTCTGCTATTTTAAACCCAAGAGGTCAATGAGCAGGTCCAAGACTCCATTGTCAGTCGAGCATCTGTAGAAATGTTTCTTTCAGAAAGGAAAAAAAAAAACAACCCAGCTCAGGATGCTTGCTACCCTTTACATCTGCTGCTCAGCTGGAGACACGGTTAAAAGGCCATTAGAAGTGCAAGGTGACAGACCTCACAGGCTGCAGAGCAATTTGCTGTTTGCTTTAGGAGCATCAGCTCTCACTGGTTCTTTTGGACAGACCTAAAGTGACTCCTTTCCCCAGCCCTGAAATTCAAGGCTGGCAGGTCTCCACATCAGGGCTGGTCTGAGCTGTGGAGCCTCCTCCTGGGCACCCTGGTTTCCACAGTGGGCTGGTGGAACACGAACCCACCCGGCGTTTGTAATAACCCCCAACTGCTTGCCGGAGACTCACTGTGCTGGCTGTAGTGGTGGGGCCTGAATTGCTGTCACCCTTGGAGTCAGCAGAAGCACAGATGCCTCTTTCATGGCACCTGCCTTCAAATGTCTGTGTCTTTGGTGTTTTGCAGTCACTCAACAGAATAAAGTGCCATTGTTACACTTTGATGGAAGGAAAAAGTCACATTAGCCAAAAGAAGCTCGTCAGAGAGAGCTGGTGGGCTTTGTGACAGCCTGCTATTATGAGAGCTAAAAAATACTCTTAATAAGGAGTTATTTTTTGCATGTATGCAGGAGCTCTGGAGCAGTAAGTAGTGAAGAAAGCAACTCAGTTTCAGTAGGTTTTAGGCTGGTTTTACATACAGAGAAATAAAGTGTTAAGAATTTTACCAGGCATATGTTTTCCTGCCATCTGCAACACATCTTAAATTCCTTTTGCATCTTGTAATGTATTCTCTGTTTAGTATAATAACTATTCTGCTTTTAAACACCAACCTTTATATGCTGTTCTTAGGATTTTGTGGAGAAGTGCTAATTCTTTTACCGATATTTAAGCTACTAAAATAATTATGCCAGGTAGCATGAATGGTTAAAGCCACAGAATGAAGGTTTTCTTCCCAGGGAGATAGCACCCATTACCCAGGTACAGAGGGGAGTATACAGTCATAGTTCACTGAAAATGTAATTTCATTTTGCTAGTAATGGGACTGCTGATACTTTGATACCGTAATGGTGTTTTAAGCACCAAGCTTGTTATTTCAACTAGAAACTTTAATGTAATTATGCATTTTTACTTTACTAAGCAGAAAGGAAGATTAGCATACATAGTTTTCTTACATGTATCGTGGGGAGTAAGACAGAGATCTCTGAGTGATACTGCAAGATGCTCAAGTCATTCAAAAGAAATGGCAGGTGGTAATTTTAAAGACAAATTATCCAGAAAAGCTTTTATTGTTGATCACTTGTTATAGGATTTGCCATTTGCAAGTAATTGTACATTCAGCTGAAACTGACCTTTTACGAGAGCCAAGTGGTAATATAAATGAAATGAATATATTCTTTATTGCAGTAATATAAAAAGAATGGCCTGAGCTTTTAACATAGTGCTTGACCTCTCTGGTGTCTGAACACCACCTAATCTCTAGAGTATTTCACAATAGCATATGATGGAATAAGCACTAATACTGCATTAGAACAGTTTAACACATTAGTACTTAAAAGTGTAAAAAAATACTATAGCTTTAGGTATGCTTTTTGATTAAAAATCAGAGTGATAATGGAAAGAAAAAAGATTATTCGAGTAGAATACACTGGAATTCATCATTACACTAATTATTAAAATACTGCCTTTTCTATTTTAAAGTCACTCCTTCCAAGATCTCTACCATAAAGTCACATCGGGAAGCTCCAGATGCTGAGATTTAAAATTCTCAGTCAAGAATGAATTATTTATAAGCATTAAAAACATTCTATTCCAACTCCAAGGCCCTGATCTTACGAGCAGCACCTTTATGTTTAGATGTGCATACATAAGTTCTATTCCCTTTAATGGCATCAGTCACATGTAAACCAAAATATGTACAGTAGTGAAAGTAAAGCCAGGTTTTAGCAAAGCTTTACTGCCTCCTAGCTAAATGCAGACACACCAATTTATTAGCATGCACCACACACTCACTATGGAAATAAGGGAAACCATAAGGGTAGGAGACCACACAGCCTCTTGATGCAGTTACTGAATCACAGAGGTGAGGAACAGTCAAACACCATGTGGAGGACACTACTACAACACTAAAACAAGAGAAGTACAAAGTTTACATGACATTCCATATCCATCTTCATTGTCATCACCGAGATCAGAAGTGAATTAATCCCTAATGGCCCAATTGAGATTTCACAAATTTGCATTGATTATATTATTGATTTCAGTAAGGCTATTCATTTTTCTTTTTTTTCTTTTTTTTTTTTTTTTACACTCCTGAGAAAGCCACTGAAGGTGCCTGTGAATCCCCATTTGCCTCCTGCTCTACAGGCACTTTCTTCACAGAACTCTCAATGTCACCATTAAAGAAACAGTAAAAGAAGGCACTAATTAACAAGAGCTTTGCCACAGACTCGGTCAGAAGGATATTCCACTGTTCTCCTGTCAATATATAGTTACATTTTAGAACTACTTAAAGGAAAAGAAAACATTCAGAAATGGTATCTTGCGAACATCTGAAATGGACTAATAGCTCTGTTGCACGAGTCACTACTGGGCTTACTGTTATTATTATGGTTAGCAGTTTAAAGCTACAAGCAACTATGTTAATCTTTACTAGTTTTCTTCAGCCAACGCTTCTGTGTTACGTCAGTACGAAGCCCACTTATCAAAGCACAATTTCAAGTGATTCCTGACCTTCAAAATTAAGGGTTTGCTCCTGCTTTCATTTCAGTTACTTTCACTACAATGTCTGTGAGTTGCCAGAATCTCACCTCGTTTATCATCTGTGCCGTAGAATAAACCTCACTAACTTCTTATGCGGTATTTAGAATTAGAATTCAGCATATTTAAAGTTGGGTGCTTTACCAGAACACCTCCTGTATTTCTCCAAATATACTATTATTCAGCATACAGTAAAAAACAAACAAGCAAAACAAAAAAAAAAAAACAAACAACCCACAACTCAAAAATTAAAAACAAATAAAACTACAACCCCACAGAAGCCCCACACTTTCATCTTTCAAAAACTCTAGATTGGCTGGAAATAGAAAGATACAAATGAGAAACATCCATTATTTTTGAACAGAGATTCACTTTCAGTCAGAAAACTTTGAGGCAAAGACACGCTCCACCTTAACTTTGATGTTTTGTTTTCATGGCTTCTCCTAAGATGCTCTAAATTACTGAAATAATGGCTGGAGTTAAACAAGTATTGCAAATAGATATCTGTTGTGATTCTACTCTTTTGTGTTGACTTGCAAGTGACAGATTTTCCTACAGCAAAACATTTCCTGCACAGTCTTCAGGAGCTCCACTCAGTGCTCATGAATGCTGGGTCACGGCAGCGTGAGTCTGACAGTTCAGCTCTTCTTCACAAGCAGATTACTCCACAGCACAGCAGCTCTAGGAGAGGGCTGATTTTACAAGCACAGCCTAGCATACACCACAAGCTACTGCTACCCACTGTGCCTGTGACTGATGCACAGAATCAAGCCCAGAGCAGCATATTATATATACTTCAAATTTTCTTCCTCTCCCCCCATTGCCTGGTAAAGTTCCTTTACTCACTTTGACAACCTGTGTTGGAAACCACCTTTATATGTTGTACTTCAGTGTAGGGCACAGCATTAGAATTTGGTGATCACACAAGACATCAGACACAGCAATCTGATTACAAATTAAGTAGTATAAAATTACATTGAACAATTTAGCATTTTTGAAAAAGCATAAGAGACAACTATAACCACATCATTACCAACTTCAATGCATTTCACATGCAACAAAATACCACAGGAAAACCTTGCCTTACAGTGTAAAAACTGACAGCTTTTTAAATCTGTACCTTCTACCTCTTCCATTCAAAAGTAAGTGCCAGTATAAAAAGTGTTACAAAAGTTATTGAACTGGTCTGGCTTTATAGCTCAATTCAATGGAGGGATAGCCCTGTGTACATGAGATCTTAGCTTAAACATATTCTTCAGCTCTTTGCAACAGAACATGCACACCACCTCTTCAGTTTATCACCTGTCCTATCCAGAAAGTAGCTTTTAAACAAATAGCAAATGAAAACAAACAGTTACTGTTACATCGTAACACATAAAGCATACTGCGTATTACTATTTTCCATCATATTATCAAGCCACTGCTGCAAAAACTTTTCAAAACACAATGTTTGTTCAGAAATATGACTGTAATTGAAGTTCTTTGAACTCTTAAAAGTTTTAAAACAGGAGGCATTTGACAGACTACACTTCTTCCGTAACAGTAACAAATTACTTCCTTAATCAAGTCAGTATGGTGGAAAAAGAATGTAAAAAAACTCTAAAAAAGCCAAACCAAAAACCAACAAAAACCAGCCAACCAACATTCTGAAACTGGTATGTTGATTGCTGTAATTAAACTTCCGACATTACACCGGGTTGCAAATACACAGCTTTCATATTAACAAGAGAACATGCTACATAAACAGTTAATTACACATCCTCTCACACCTTGTAGGACCATATTCTGAAACACACCTTAAAGCAATCTCAGTCTTCCAGGACCCGAGTAACTTGAACTGCTGTACACAGAAGCACAACAAAGTTGATACACAAACTATATGCAGATAAACCACAAAGAAATCAGAAGTGTAATAGGAAGCTCAAAAAAACCCCCTCACACCTGCATAAAGCATATACATATGCAATCATATGCATAAAAGTAGCTATTACTTGGGAATCTTTGTAGGAAACCTAAGAATAATAGAATAATTTTGGATTGAACTACTATTAAGTTTTTAACTACCACAAGTCTTTCTGTCCTTATAGACGTTCACATAAAATTGGCAGTAATTGGATTACTTAAAAATTGCACAGCAACTTTGCATTACATAATCACCAAATAAATTAGAAAACTTCTCTGTGAGCCAAAAGCAACAAGTGTTTATCTACAGTTTCTAGAAGTCTGAAAATTACTAGAAATTTTTTATACATATATATGGGAAAGGGCTTATCCTTCCACCCCATCTCAAAGAAGTTGGAGTAAATGTGCAAAGGGAAAATACGACTGCATGTTCAAAGGAGCCATGGTTCACAGAAGAGATTTCATGATTCAATAAAACCAAAAAGCAAGTTGAAGGGAAATTTTTTTCATAGGGCATAGAAGGACCAGAGAAGTGGTGAGCATAAGGAATGGATAGTTACACTCACAGGCCCTTCATTCTCCTGCCTTGTCCTAAAGGATGTCAGTGGGTCAGATTCATGTGTCTGAAAAGAATCAGCATAGCTGATCTGCTCTGTTCTGCACTGACAACATGGAACAACCTTCCCCTATATTTTTGTGAACTACATCCTTGCTGTCCTGACATTTTCCACATTTATCATTCCTCATCTAGAGTGCTAAATACTGCACGGTGAGTAACTGTGGCTTTATTTCAACAGGAGGATAAATGTACTGCTTCCAACTTTAAAAAGGAAGCAAGCAAACCGAGGGGCATCTAATTCACTCAAACAAACAGCAGAACCTACCAGCCAACTGTGAAGCAGACACCTTTCTTGAGAGCTCAAGCAGTCCAATTTAAGCAGCTCATGCCTTCCCATACCATTTCTCTTTTTGTCATGCTCTCTGATTGCTAAGGGACTATCTGCCCCAGACATATTTTTATTCATTCAGTTCCAAAGATGCAATAGGGATAAAGTTATAGGGAAAAGGAATTAAAATAACAACAACAACAACAACCAAAAAAAAAACCAACCAAAACGAAACAACCCCAACATCTTTGCAAGCAGCTTGAGACATAACCTGTTGTAGGAATGTTTCAGCAGAAGGAAGAGCTCAGTAACAGGCTGCCTGGGGTCTCGGGTGGCGGACCGGGATGCGTATCTATCTATGTTTGCCTCTCCCCAGCAGCCGAAGCCTCCGCTCCATTCGGGTTGCAGCGGAGGCGCCCGGCTGCGCCTCAGGGGCGAGCTGCTTGGCGCGAGGGGGGTGCCGCTGGGCTGGGCCCCTCAGAGAGGCGACCCCGCTCTCCGGGGGCCGCGGCGGCAACAGCGTGGAGAAGGGGAGCAGGACTGCTTTCCCCACCTTCCTCAACCTCCTCCGCCTCCTTCACACCCTGTCCCCACTGGCGGAGGGCGAAGTTATCTCCCCCTCACAAGGCGGCAGCGGCAGCAGCAGCCACTGCGGAACCGCTTGCTGCCTTTCGCAGCCCGACTGCAACTCTCCAAGAAGTTTCTGTCGGCGAACAGCACGGCGGCTGAGGCTCGCCCGCGCCCCCCGGTTCTTACACGCCCACCCCACCCCTCCCTTTTTTTTGTTGTTGTTAATTCTCCCTTAGTTTATACGTTTGTTTAACCATTTATTTACACACACACACACGCGCGCGCTGGGTGCCACCCGGACCGGCAGAGCCACTCCGCGCCGCGCAGACAACGCTGCAATTCCCGACTCTGCTTCCGCGGGGGAGCGCATGGAGCCTGGAGGCGGCTCTCCCCGCTCTCCGCCGCTTCCCGCCCCGCTCCGCCCGATCTCTTACCTGCGATCTCCTGGTAGGGCACGCTGGCCAGGCTGAAGCCCTTGGCGCTGTACGCCTGCCGCACCTCCCCGCAGCTCCGCGCCTTGCTCTCGGCCCCCGCGGCCGGCAGCAGTAGCAGCAGAAGCCCCGCCAGGGCGCAGCGCCGCGCAACCCCCTGCGCCGCCGGCATGGCGCGGCGCGCAAGTCCCGCGCCGCCGCACCGCCGCCACGCCGCCGCACCAGCCGCCTGTGGGGGCGGCGGCCCGGGAAGCCCCCGGTCGCCGAGGCAAACTTTTAAGAGGGGAGGGGGAGGTGGGCGCGCACACACACACATGCGCGCACGGCGGGGGCAGGAGACAGGCAGCCTCGTTCTCCCGGCTCCTTTTCCAAATGTAAAGCGCTCTCACTCCCCCCAAGAAAAATTAAAAATTAAAAAAAAATAAAAAAGTATGGGGCAAAATTATATTGGGAGAGAGAGAAGAATTGATAGAGGTTTTGTAGACGAATACATCTGGTCCGAGTAGGGGGATGGTGTCCC
>JAOEGS010001079.1:0-65768 GCA_025447755.1 Corythornis vintsioides | reverse complement strand
TTGGTGTTTTGTAAAAAAAACAAACACCCCTTTTTCTTTTCCCCCCCCCCCCCCCCCCCCCCCGTTTTAGCTTAATTTTGCTGTTGTAAAATCACTGGTTTATGGGAAGTTCGTTGTGAGCTGAGGATATCAACTCCTGGTGGTATGCTTTGGGCAATTCTCTATGCAGAGCTCTGCACCAGAAATCTCTCTGGAATGTTCAGAGCAAGGAAATGTAACTGTAGTGCAGCAGCAGTTGTGATTTGATGATGCTGCAGCTTGGTGCACAGTGCTCAGGGTAGATCCTCCTGGCTGCTACAGCTCCTTCTGACACAACTTGGACAGTCCTGCAGCATCTTCTCTGAGCAGCATGTGGGGGATGCTACTTTAAGCTACTGCTTAAAAAGTTAATGGTGATAATTATACTGGGAAAGTAGTAATGTTTCTTGTTTAAGTACCATAAATTACTATTAATCTAGTATTCAGTGTACAATAGCCACAAAATATTATTGCACTGATAAAACTAAATTCTAGAAGAGAATCTGATTTTGATTTGTGTTAACAAACTCTTACAAGCGCCTTAGCTGCATAACTCTGTAGGTGTTGGTTATTTATCTTTATACCTCTAGCAATTAGTAACCATGAAGCTTGCATCACAGTGGGTGTGTTCAGCTTTGCTACCTGCATGTATTCCTGTATTGCAGTTATGAGAAGGCCTGCCTGCAGTGTCCCCTTTCCATCGGACTCCTCTTCTCACACAGCTCTGGGGCTCTTGTCATCTGCTATTTCCCAAGCCACAGTTTCCTCAGCAGTTTGTGGCTAAACCCCAGATCTTGATGATCCTTTTCCATCTAGTTCAGTGCTGATCTTTCATCTTCTGCATTCTTCTAACCAGAAATCTCTTGCCAAAAACCTGACAAGATTGTACTGGGCGTCATCAACAGCAACATCAGGCTTGATTTCAGTGAGCAAAGATGAAACAGCTGTTTCATTGTCCAGATCAGCACTCTAGCACTCAATATTTAGTCTTAATTTTTTCCAGCTTTATCTGGCTGGGATAGCCTTGATGTTTTTCACTATATGCCTAGTGGTGTAACTATATTTTGCCAATCCATTTATTCAGTGGTTCAGAAATAGATACTGTTTCTTCAGACAGTATTTCCATCCCATTATCTTTTCTACAGTCTTGTACTGTGTTTGTTCTTCAGAAACTCTTGCTTCACTTCAGCACGACCATGTTGTTGCAGTGTTATGTCCAGAAATGCCAAACTGTGGCTCAACAGTTGCTGTCACGGGAAAGCTGCAGTTGGCTTTGCTCTCCGAAAGGTTAGATCAGTTAAATGGAAAATAAGTGATGTAAAGTGGCTGATGAATGTTTAGAAAACTTCAGACCCTCTATATGCATGTGCAGGTTTTCTGTGGTGTGAAGCTTGGCTTTTCAGAGCTGATGGGGTTTTGCTGGTGGTGGTATGGCTAGAGGACACCAAAGTGGCACATTGCTGTATTCTACAATTGTTTTTTTAGTGCTTTTGGAGACCAAGCTGATGACTCTATGTGCAGAAGGAGGAGGAGAAATGAGAGCTGTTTGCCATTGACACGAGTGTTTTCCTATTCACTTTGCATACCACTGTATATGTAAGCTGATTGTTTTTGCTGGAGCAGGATTAAATAGTTAATTGTCTTCTTTTAATTTACTTTTATAGTGGAAAATGGCGAAGGCGTTTGGAAGCAATTCTCCTTCAATTAAAGCATTTTTCTGTTTGTTTAGGGGTTTTGTGTGTGCACATGTTGCACGCTGTTTGATTCCGTGATCTGTTTTCTATTGCAGGAAATTTACAAGCGCGTTGCCTGCCTCACATGAATTTGTTTCCCACAGAGATTCCTAATGCAACGTGTGAGGTTTCTCATTACCCAGCTATATGGATTGCATTTTCACTGCAATACCAACCAAATTCAATTACACACAACCTGATGAAGATGCATGTAATCCTAATGTCCGATTTCTAGAAAAAGCTTTGTCATCTTTAAATGATAACCCTCTGCAAAATCAACGGGAGAAACACTCTGCTCTTGTCAACTGCAACACATCTACGGCTTATGTAGCAGCTGATGCTACAGCAAAATGTTCACAGCCACTTGAGGATCCTTTTTAAATTACTTTTTTTTGTCTTTTCAACAACAAGCCAATAGACTGTATTAATTTGTGGACCTCGTTAGATAGATTTCAGTGCCTTCATTTTTGTTTAACAGTGCCATATATTCAGCAGTTTGTAATTACATGCTTGAAAGACAAAATAATTCAAAATCAGTAGTCGTCAAAATTGAATTTTATATTTAAAAAGTGAGGAATAAATACAATGACTTATAAATAACTGCTTCTTTTCCTTCCTAGTTACATGAAGGTTGATAAATGTATTGCAAAATTCTGGGATCTTCATATCTGGCTGAAAATTTCCAATTCCTCTTAAACATTTAGATAATTATTTTGCTTTGCTGATCATCCAGGTTTATTCATGTGCATTTTAATTGGCCTAAACCCCATGATTTTTAATAAAATTTTATTTCACTTTCTCATTTTTATAGAGCTTTTCTTCTGTTTTCAGACTAAGGAGAGTAAAGTGGACTTGCACGTGTAATTCTTCAACGTAGTGTTTCCCTAACATGTTTTCAAAACGTGTGTGCTCCAATCGTTGTTTCAAGCGGTTTTCTGTACATTTCAAATCATAGAAAGACATCCTCCTCATGCCACAGTCCGAATTCAGTATTGCTGTCAGAATTCAGTGCTAATGTGTTTTGCTTTGGAGTGGCTGACGAGGCACTTTGTTTTCCAGCAGCCTGTGGGAGCTGTTCCGCTGGGTGTGTCAGCAGCTCGGAAGAAAGAGGATGAAGTGTCTGTTGGAAGTGCACCTTTGGGAAGGCAGCAGTCCAACCAAGCCTCTGAGTACGCCAGCAGTCCTGTCAAAACAAAAACTCTAACAGGTATGAGCCCTGACACAACTGCCTTTGTGGCAGGAACATGTGTCCACAATTAAACAGCACCCGCTGTGCAAATGCTCTGGAGCGACTTTCATTTTTAAAGACATATTCTCCCAGAAATTTCCAGCTTTTAAAATGAAAAAAACCCAGCCAAATTTGCTATTGTGAAATATAGGTTGGGGTTTTTTTCTCATTTTCATTTAGGTACTGTCTTTGGGGCCATGAGAGGAACACGGTTTATAAAATGAGATATATTTTCAATAGGATATCACAGAATCACAGAATGTCAGGGGTTGGAAGGGAGCTAGAAGATCATCTAGTCCAACCCCCCTGCCAGAGCAGGGGCACCTAGACCAAGATATCTGCAGTTGGTCCTGATATCTAATATTTTGCTCCATAATTTTATCAGACTTTATACACCGTGATTAATTTCTTTGATTTCGTTCGGTCTGTTCACATTGCTCAGAGCCTGGCATGTATGGAAGTCAAGATTTGTGCATGAACAGTTAACATCTACAGTTTTCACAGTCACTGTCCCATAGAAAATGCATTCGTCGGCACTTCTGGAGTGCAAGAAATTATTAAATTTAATAGTATTTTCTGGCTCCTTAAGAGTGCTGAAGTTAAACTTTGTCACCACTAATCAGGATGATATGCCTTTCTGAGATTTTCTAGGCTGTGTATTCATATAGTACTGTCTGCAAGTAGTACAGTAGGAGATCAACCCAAAAAAAAGTGACTGTCCAGCTGAGGATTTCAGTAATCCTAAAACACAGTGAACAAATTCTCTTTTCCTTTGCATCGATGTTTAATTCCAGATAATCATGAAGTACTTCAAGATGTTTTCTGCTGAAACTGAGATCTCAATCTTGTCTGTTAGTGGTAGAGTTGTTATTTTGAGATGAAATAGGACTAAACACAGAAAAATCTGGTTGCTGAGTATTTTGTGGGTTGTTATTTTATCATCGGTAGTAGAATAATAGATTCACTTCAGGATTCTTTCTATTTCATGTATTTCATCCTTTCTTTTTACCATTTATCCTTTCACGATTCATTTAGGAATTCCATTTATTTTTGCCTGTAATGAAATGACTGTACTGAGTTCAGTTCTTCTAACTGCTGTCAACATCATAAATTATATTTCTTTGTGAGGTGAATTCTACCTGTGCCTGTCAAAAAAGCACAAAGGTCTGTTTCACTAGGGAGATGTGTAATTTTGAATATTTGACATTCAAAGCCAGCTATTTGCATGAACCGATGCTAGATTTGTGTTAGTTACCAGTTTATAGAAGTGGACATGTAGTTTTCAGCAGTACCTTTGTATTTGGATTTGAAAGGTAGTGTTCCAGTCTCATACCTACTCAGCTGGCAGCCAGTTTTGATCTTCTACTTGAGTAATATCTTGTCTTCAGTAATGATCACAGTACAGTAGTTACCAGAAGAAAATGTTACTGTTCAAAATCTAGATACCATGAATGTCACTTTTGCTTCTGTTTGTGGTTTCCTGTGTTCAAGTGCAGAAGCATGAAAACAAAATGGTAAATTAGAACTAATGTCTTTAAAGGAGAATAAGGATTTTAAATCTTACCATCCTCTAATTCTGAATTTTAAGTCGGCATATGTTTACTTAGTGTGAAAACACATCTTCAGTTTTCAACTAGTACAAACACACTTTTCTGCAGAATTTTGAAGTTCATTTTTTGGCTTCGTGTATGTTCAGTCATTCCATTTGTCAGGTAAGTTTAGCCAAGGTGATCAAGGGGATATTGAACTTCTATATTAAATAATTTTGTGGCATATATTTTGATGCTAATAAATGAAAGGTGATTTTCTCAAGAGACTGACAAAGCAGTTTCTTTTTTGAGTTAGAAGCAGCCTTTTGAAGATTACCAAATTTGGTTTCATTAATTCTCAATTTGTTGTTAAAAGTTACTGGGTGGTTTTTGTGGGTTTTATTGTTTATTTGTTTTGGGTTGGTTTGTTGTTTGTGTTTTTTTTAATGGGAGCTGCATATCTCTAGTGAGGGTATTGTGTTTGTTTTTATGATGTGGTGTGCCTGACACTGCTGGTTTGAAGGCTGACCTGCCTGCCTGGATTTTTAAATGTCTACCTGTTTGTAATACTTAGCAGATAAAATCCTAGGTGTCATACATGCTACCTACACTGCAAAGGCATTGTAGGTAAAAGGGGCAGTGATCCATGATAGCCTCATATTTCCTGAATCATCAAGGCTCTAGCTACAGATGCCTTAAGCTGTCAGAAAAGTGAGAGCCCTACACTGTTAGAGAGCACACGTGTGTAGTTCTGGCAGATTGAAAGAGATTCTGTCTGAAAACCATGCAGTTCAGGTGGTGATTCTGAATTTCTCCTTTTCAAGTCTCTCATGATCTCAGCAGACACTCCCTGGAGAACTGCTAGAAACCAACCCTATGGATTCAAACAATCTGTAATCACAGCTGTAACAGAATTCCAGCATTGATCTTGAGTTCAGTTCATTAGTTAATAGCTGCTGAGGCCTTGCCAAAAATGAAGCATGGGAAAAGAGCAAAACTAGTATTCGTGTGTTATCTGTCTCTGAAAATCCAGGGTTGCTGTTCTTTAGTTGCAAACTGTAGTTATTTAGAAATCTTAACGCCAGAAAAAGAGTAAAATAATAGAATATTTAGCTTTAATTTACTATGATGTGTCTGTGAACAAACGAGTTGGAAAAGAAAGAATATTAAACCCACGTAATAAGTATTTAACTCAATTCCTCCATCCACCCACATCTGAATTGATGAGAATGGGAGGAGTAGGTCACTGTAGTTCAGTGAAAAGTTTGCAGACCTGTAACTATACACTAAAGTCTGTCTCCTGTGTCTGGGTAGTGGCAAAGTGATGGATATATGCATGTCTAAGTATGTAATAATGCTGTGCGTGCTACGTAATACATCTTGTAGCATACATATGCAAGAAAACAACGTGGGCTGCAGTAGATGGATAGGGAAGTCCTTGCTGTTTTGTGCAGATGATTTGAATATGGTTAAAGCCAGTGTCTGTTTTCACACATTCAAGATGGGTGTTTATTCAATACTAAAATAACTTGTAGATTTCATTAATATTGTTATTAAATGATTGCAATTATTTTCACTTCATTAGAAAAATATAACGTTTTTCATTCTCCACTATGAAACTGGAGTTTTTGTGAGATGTTTTACTGCCTCCTAGTGAGGCCTTTTGGTGGGCAGGACACTGAAGTCTAAGTGTCACTGGGGAGTGTCAGGGTTGAGGCTGAGAAGAGAATTTCAGCATTTCATTATTTCATATGTGTGTGTTGCATGAGATGTGCACAGAGAGAGAAAGGACGTGACATCATTCCAGTTTGGAAACATCTCTTGTGTTTCTGAAACACTGGTGTTGTCTTCTATGGAACTTACTATGGTTCTTAGAGACAATCAGTTTTAAAGCTTTATAAGTGCTAAGCTATGTGTAGTCTGTTTGTATTTCAGGCAGATGGAGGATGGTGTCATGGGCAGAACGTCCAAAACTCTTGTTTTAGATGGCCTTTATATGCCCTGTTTTGTATAAATTGCCTGATTTCTAACAAGGGTGGAACTCCTGATGCCAGTTCCTCCTCTTTTTTCCAGAGCTTGTAATATTTATGCTGTCACATTTGATTTCTGTTGACCAGCAAATGCAAAAGGAATTAGAGGACAAGCAGATGAGTTCCAAGCCTTCTTTCTGTTTGAAACGAGGCAAAGAAAGATCCCCACCTTTAAGTTAATAAACTTTCCATTAAATACAGTGTGGCAGAATATGACCTGTATTTAGCAAAACTAGTTGCAGTTACTATTTTATTTGTTGTTGTGTTTTGTTTGTTTTGTTTTTGTGTTTTGTTGCTGTGTTTTGGTTGGTTGGTTTGGGGTTTTTTTTCCCCCCTAAAGTACGAATAGAATGCTGAGGTAGATTCCTGCTAAAGTGAGCTGTTGGAATGTAAAGGAAAAAAAACCCACTAGCAAATGTGAGAAGTCTGGCTGCTGAGAAATCAATGGATTATCTGAAGTATTTGAATTAGTAGGTCACTATTTCTGTTCAATGAACTGAATGATTATTGTTTATTCATGCCTGCTATGAAAAGTATGACTGATGATTATTTGGGAAGATGAATGAAATTAAATAGATGATAAATAGGCAAAGTAAATTAGAGGAATTTAAATCTGACACACATTTACAAGTGGTGCCTGAAAGTTCTAGGAATTTTGTATTTTTATAAATGGGATGTACTTCTTGGAAGCCTTATTGAAAAGGAGGGTTCCAGGCACAGGTGATTTATAGTAACTTTTAAATGGCTGGACAGTAACATACCTATATTGAAAATTAATTGCCAGTTTTCATAGCTAGTAAAATGGTTGACTTTTTTTTTTTGTTATGATGGCATGATTTCTTCAGTGTGTGGATTTCATAACTATTAGTAACAGTACATCACACAGGCTTTCTGTATGGAGAAAGTCAAAGTTGATAAAGAAAAGAATTCATTTTTAGATTATATTAAAAAATAAAAATTTTTGGTGTATTTTATAAAAAAGCAGAAAACTAGACAGAATTCCTCCTGCATTTACTGGGAAGGTTCTTGCAAATCCAAAGGCCAAAATTCTTATTTGACAGTACAAAATGTATTTGGAACGATAAGCGACCTCAAGATAAATTCAGGCATGGACTTTAGGAAGAAATGCACATAGAACACACTTTGTACTTATTGCTATAGTAGCTCAGTTTTGCTTGTGAGTGGCTGTTACTGCTCTGCAGAAAAGTGTCAGTGCTTTTTAATGTTCTGTCCCCAGCACTGGGTGCTTTTGGCAGAAACAGTGCAGCAGTCGTTAGGAATGTAGTGGGAGAAAATGCTGACCAAAGCCATTCTCTAGCCAAGTCCCTCTTTCACACAGAAAGAACTTCCCTGCTTGCACAACCTTCATAGCACATTTGTTTGTCTTTATTGGCATACCTTTTTTTCTAGAGGAAAAACATCTCCTGGATAAAAAGTAAAGAGTGTCAGTATTTTAACACTTACTCTGCTGCTAACTGATGGAATGACCATTCTAATTTAGTCCCTACACCTCTGCTGCCATTGCCCTGAGAGTGGCTTACTCTGGCCAGTTGTTGGGGTCTGTGTGGGATAAAAGTCATGTATTCTCTGTACCATTGGTAAAGGCAAATGTGAAATGCTCAAAGCTCAGGAAGGAATTTACGTAATGACTATTCAGTAGGTGGGCAAATATATAGTATATTTTTATAAGCTTGAAAGACTTCCTGCTGTTGTTTAAATTGGTTAAGTGCTGCTTTTGTTCTGAAGAGTGCAGAAGGTTTTGCATACAGATTACTGTAGTCTATCCTTAGAAAAAAATCTGCTATGTGAATAACTCAAATAGCAGTCATGCAGAAATGGGAGTGTAGGGAATCACTTGGATACTGCCAAAATGAAATGTGACTATTTCTGAAACACTTCTGATGGATGCTGATAGTTCAGGAGATGTTGGTAAATGGGGATTTGAGCCTCACCTTATGGTTTTCATTGCAGTGTAGAGTAACTTTTAAATGGAATTGTGGGAAAACAATTGTAATTAAGATAGGAAGTATTTTTAACAAGTTATTCCTCAATGATTTTGCAATTTCTTGTCTATATAGAATAATATTAAATCATGTAACAAAACTATTATAGGGAATTGCATGCTGTTGAGAATAGAATTTGTTTCTTTGCCCATCATATTTGCAGATGTGTATATATCATAGAATGGCCTAGGTTGGAAGGGACCTTAGAGATCATCTAATCCAAGCTCCCATATATATATATATACGTACACAAACTCAAAACAGTGAATCATTTGTAATGCTTTCATAGATCTATGTGTATAGACATGCTTGCTTCTGTTGTGTTACAAATATAAGAATATGTGAACTTAAGAGAAAAAGTGGAATGCAAACCTAAGGACAAACATTTTATATAACAAAAGTAATTATTTTTGCACAAAATTATACATAAACTCCAAAGACTGCTGGTTTACTGGGAAGAGCAACTAAGTTTTAGTAGGTAGTAGGTTGTTGGTTTGTTGGGTCTTTTTGTGGTGGGGTAGTTTTTGTATTGTTTTACATATGGAGAAACCAATTAATCTACTGCAAAAAAAAAAAAATCTCTAGGCTATTTAGATATTTTTCAGACTTGTTTGATGTTTGCATTTTCTCCTCCACTGCATTTTAATCTCATTTCTAATCCCTTAGGCCCCTTGATCAGTTCCTTAATGGCTTGCATTTGTCGCAAACACCTTGGTATTTTTGTTTTTATTTCTGATAAAAAGCCATATCTACTGCATGAGAATATGAAGAGATCATTAAGGAAACCCACTGAGTTCTTTGACACTGTGGAGACTGCTTCTCATTTTAGCAGAGGAAAAATCTTTCCAGAAAGAGCCATGTAATAACAGTATGCTTTTCTTTGATTTCTTTCTTCCTTTAAATACTATTAATGTTCATGTGTTTTGCTTTCATGGCCTCTTAGTAACTATGATTACTTTGCAATAGGATTTTTCTCAGCTTAACTCAGTTCTCCTGTGAGAGAAGCTGTGTGGCAGATGATGGGATGTGGGAAGGAAAGCTTGCCCAGCTTGTTAAGTCATATGATAGATGCATTTTGAGTGTGGTCATAGGATGGGATGGTGGAGGGCCTGTCCTGCAGACTACTGCATGTGTGTCCATCTGTCAACCTTGGCAGATCAGCAGTCCTCAACCCAGTAGTGGAACAGCTCTGACCTGTGTTTTTTCTGCTTTATTTGACAAAGTGTCCATTCCCCCAAATGGTTGCATTGATTTTATCCCTATAAGCTTTGCTTAGGGGAATCTCCTATGAAAAGTATGTTTGTGATTCATTTGACAGGATCGACACTTGGAACTCCCTATACTTCAAATATCAATTGTCAAATGAATTATGAAAACTGCTACTTCTCGTGGTTGAATCCTGATTGATCTGACCAGTCCTTTTTAAAAGTCTTTTCATTACCTGTGTGTGGTCTGAAAGTAATAGCAGCCTAGGAGTGATTGGTAGTTGGCTGAAATAATTGCATTTTTACAAAAATACTAATTATGCAATCTGGGACTAGGAGGTGAGAGTAGGAACATTTGATGTTTGTGTACACTGGTTTTCTTTAGAATTCACCTTGTACAACCTGAAGCAGCCCTCCCTCTGGTGTGTTTTGTGTTTTGTTTTTCTTTTTCGTTTCTCCTCATTAGTTTTTGTTTCATGCAAATCATATTTTCTATCTAGCTATTGCTGACTGGTTGCTGGCTTCAACACAAAGCTGATTACAGTGCCAGGAAATGTTCCTAGGTTTTCAGTTCAGTAGTAGCTGAGTAGCATAATTATTTTATGAGATTAACCTTCATTCCGAGACAGATGGAGCTGATCCAGTCTACGTGTCTACTGTAGAGGGCTAGCCAAACACACATGATAGCCACAGCAGAATTCTGCAGTCTCCTAGCAGCTGGCATCTCCTGCTGCCTTTGTTCTGTCACACAATCAATTGTTCCTTACTTTGTTGGGTTTTGAGGCTTTCCATTTGTTTTGGTCTTTTGGTTGAGTATGGGGTGTAAGAGTGAAGGTGTTGTCTGCCATGGATGTTTCTGGAATTTGAATCAGAATTGCACTTGTGTTGAGAGAATCAACTGATTCTTTGACCAGCTAATTTTATTTTTAATTCACAGATAGTTGTTTCTGGTATTAGAAAGTTGATTCCCCTAATTGAGAGAGAATTAGCAGAGTGTATGTTTCCCAGCAACCAGAACATGGGAGACTGGAACAGAACTTAGCTTTAGATCCCGTTGATGAGCAATGTACTTGTTCAGTCCCATAGGATGTTGGTAGTCCCTGTGGAATATATAGTTTACATGGTATTTTTCTGTTCATCCTGACCTGAAGCATTCCTGACTGTGAGATTGCCAGTCTCCCCTGTGACTGTTTGTCATTCTCACCCTTACCCACACTTGTATTCTGCAGTTCTGCACTCCAGAACCACTTGTATTTTCAGATGTCTTGATACTCAAGCTGCTTCTGCTTCTTGCCTTGTAATATTTCTAGTGTAGGGCCTGACTACCCAGAGGAGACAGTGTGAGCTGGGGCAGGGTAAGGAGTTAAAGCAGAAGAGCTATTCCTCACAGAATGTCTTTGTTTCAGCTTCATCCATTCATAGTGTGGATGGAGCAATCGGTGTGTGCCATCAAACTGTCCACAGGAGAAAATAATGGGAAATAGCTGCTCCTGCTGCTTCTCCATATGAACAATTTACTTGTCTCTCCAGCACAGCTGACAACAAATAATCCTGCCATGTCACACTGCTGACATTTTCATGGTCCAGTTTACAGTCTTCATCATTCTGATAGATCCCTCATTGGAGGCAGGAATATCTGAGAGGACTAATTATGCTGCAGCCATAAAAATTCTCTTCCACTCTTTTGACCACCTCTCTTTCTGAATCTTTTGATTCCCCATCAGTTTAATAAACGTAATGCTTCTCTTTCTTTTCAGATCATTAAAACTACTACTTGTTAAAGGATTTTGTCTAGCATATTAATCAACTCTGATCTTTCCTAGCCTTGATGGGAAGAATGTTACAAATTAATTCCTCAAGTGGCATTAAGGTTGCATGCTCTTGGCAGAAATTCACCTCTCAGATGTTTTGGTTTTAAATCTTTGCATGTTTCTTTGCATGATCAAAACTGACTGAAGAGCCAGTGATGCCTATCAAAGGGCATGTACTTTTGCTTACCTGGGTTCAGTTGACAGCAGAATTTTGTTCTGAGAATTTTTCTGTACTTTTTTATGACATAAATTTCTCCTAGTTGTGTAATTGGGAGAAATTGTCACACTGGTACTGATTTCAATTTAATTTAAAATGAAGTCATGAAGACTCTGTAATTTATTCCTGCAGTTTTGACAGCTCAACTAAATGTAGGCCAAAACTGGAAATATGAAGGAAGCTGACAGTAATATTGTGGGTATCCCAAAGCATAAGGAGGATATTCTGTAAGGGATGACAGGAGGAACTATATACCACTCATATAATTTTTATGGAGTTTATAATTACTACTTGATCTGCTCACTAGTGCTCTTTTCATTTTCTACAATGCTCATATTCAATTAAATGCTTCTGTAGTGTATTTTTATGTTCATATAATGAGCTATCAATGTAAGGAATTTTCTCTTTTTAGTTAAAAACATTTCATTTTGCTGAAATAGTTCATACTTCAGTACATTTAAGCTTGACAAAGTAAGAAAATGGTTTAATTTTGTCTTTTTTTAAATCACACTAGAGCTTTTATTAATTATTTTTTTCTTTAACAGAAAGCAGAGGCTGTAATTTAATGCGGGATGTCTTCATTACAACGATTTGGAAAACTAAAACATTTTTTTAGCTAACGCTGGCAACAGTGCCTGTCAAAGCCTCTTGGATTGTTATTCCATTCCCAACTAGGTTAGCACAGTTTGGAAGCTCTTAATTTGCTGGGTCAAGCATTCTTCATAATATTTTCTTAGCAGTTGATGTAAAGAAAAGTGTAAGCATTTAATTTCGTTGTGTTTTTCACCAGGCTTAACTGGTACAGATACATTCCCAAATGAAATAACAGATACACAGTTGGTGTGTACACAGTGAGAGAAAATGTCTTCTAGAATTTAAAACCAGTCATTTCTCCTCTTTGCTACTAGTGACACTATATGACTTCATCATTTATTCAGTGTGTAACTGTTTTGTGTGTTCATTAGAATCTCGTCCTTTGTCCCTTCCTGTCAAAACCATGCTGAACTCATCTGAAAGCTGCAGAAGTCCTGAGGAAAGAATGAAGGAATTTATTGGAATAGTGTGGAATGCAGTTAAGCGCCTTACACTTCAGGTAAGATGAAAAGGAAGTGAAAAAACCCCTTTCTTTCCAAACTTTATGATGCTTTTTATGCATTTCAGTGCTTTTTATTAGAGGGTTTTTAAAGGAGTTCCCACGTTTATTGTCTTATTTCAGTAGTTTCAAAGTCTCCGAGAATGAAAAATAAAATACAGATTTTTGGTAAATGAAGCAAAGAATGCTTTACATGTAGAATATGAGGTTTTGAAATACTGTTTTATATCTAAGGAGAAAACCCTTAAAAAAATTATATGAAGAAAAAATGCTTGTCATGCTTTCGATATTATAAGCAGATCTATACACCTTTTTTTATCCAGTTAGATTGCCAGAATACCCTCTAAAAAAGCCATGAGGCAGCTGTGTATGAGAAATACTTGACTGGGTATATGATAAAAGATGATACTCTAGAGTGATGGCTCAGCTGCTTCCTTCTCCAGCTTTTCATGAAGGACAAGCAGGTGGCCTCTGGGCTGAAGCCATTCCCTCCTGGGCTGCTGTGTGTCATGATGTCTGAGCAGTAACCAGAGGGCTTCATGTGCCAGTCTGTATGCATGCCATGCAGTTAAGACCATGTTACACCTCCAGTGGCTTGATGGCTGAGAAACATCCTATTTCTGACAGAAAACAATTGCCCAGTGCCTGCTTTGTTCATGTAGTTATCTAGACTTATCCCAGAACCCATGTCTGTTTGACTCCTCTTCCATGCAAAAAGCACTTGGATTTCAAAATACTAAAACGTTTGAAAGCTTTCTTGCCTAAGCAAGAGCTTTGGACTTGTCACTTGATTGCAGAAAATACTGTAGCTGAGGAGATGCTTTTGATTAACTCTATTTAGTTTTCAGACAGCTCCTTCATCATTGTTTCATGAGTTTTTTTGCTTGTTTCCTTTCATTCTTAATGTTGTCAGCACTGGAGATTAAAATGGCTGGGTAAGAGGGGTGGAGAGAGAACGTCTGAGTTGTTTGAAGGAAGCTGTGTGTTTTTGTTAGGTGTGTGGGTGGTACCTAGCACAGCAAGACCACCTATATCCATGAGGCTTACACTTTGAGTCATCATAAAAATAATGATGATAAAGAGCTGGATCCTTTATAAATGGGGAAAATTCCATCAGGACTAAGGTTTTTTGCTCATACATTTTTGATGGTATGTAAGCAACCAGCAAAAATATTTTATATCGAAGAATATTTAAGATAAAATTAAGTTTGCCTGTTAGCAAATGAAAAAAAGCCCAACAATAATTGTCTTCAAACTAGTGGTTTTTGGTTGGGTTTTTCTGGTTTGGTTTTTTTTTTTTTGTGGAGATGAAAGCTGATGACAGCAATAGGATCATGTCTTATCAGAGTTATTGTAAATGTATCACAGCTCTGACATAATATTGATAGATTGGAGCTAATAATCACAGAGGATTTTTTTTGTATTAGATCCTCTTTGTGGTATTTGAGGTTCTAGATTTATTTGCTTTTTACAAGTTGGTTTTTTGGTAAGATACTCATGCATTCAGTTTCCATAGTTACAAATGTTAACATCTATTTTTATTATATTTTTTTTTATCTATGTTGAAATTAAATGGCCCTGTGAGTTCATAGAAGAGCTTACACATGATGTGTAAATTTCTATAACATTTTGTCTGGTTAAATAGTGGAGCACTTAAAACTCTCAGTTTTTTTCTAGGAGTATTTTCATATTCCTGGATCTTTTATTAACATGTTTGCAGAACAGAAAAGTCTATAGTTGTCATCAGATAGAACAGAACTTCATAACTTAAAATCATCAAAGGATTATTCTTTTAGTGGAAGTTTGAGTAACCAAATGTATTTGGAACCAAAGTAACTGGAAAGTTTATTTTGGATCCTAAGCTGGTACTTAGCTCTAGCCCTGGCTTGTTCATGATAGAATATTGCATGAAGATTTTGTGCATTGGAATTGTGGTAAGCTATTAGTATTTAAGTGAAAAGACTTTCATACTTAACTATAAAAAGTTGGTTTTATTATTTAGTTGTTGTAGGATTTTATATGCAGCCTTGAAGTCTTTTTGGCAGTTACACTGCGTAGGAGGGTCATACTCATTTTTCACATGTTCTTCATACTAATAGTTGCTAAAATTGTGGAGCAGTATAAACATAATTATTTTTAATTGGTTGTTAATGCTGAATTCCAATGAGAACAATGAATGATCTGTATTAAAAGCAAATGAATTAATGAGTAATGTTGCAATGAATGCCAACTAAGTAAGAGTGTAATTATTACATATAAAACTTAGCCAGATATTCCACATGCCTTTAAATATCCCTGAAATGATTTGAAAAAATGAGTCTATTTCCTGAAATTATTGAAGAAAAACATTTTCTTTAAAGCATATAACTTGTACAAAATTTTAGTGAAAGTAAAACATTGATTGAAAGACCAGAAATGTAAGAATGGGATTGACTGGAGTTCCTGTTCTCTGAGCAGTGGCCTTTACACATGGGTCAGGAAGAGCTTGTGACACCAGCTATTCAGCAGTTATGAGACAGGATGATTTCTTCAGTTGGTTACTTATTTTAAACAGACAAAATTTGAAGTTTTCCTTAGCTTAATAAAAACTTCAAAAATCAAGCTTTCTTGGAAAAGAATAGGAACACTGTGCAGTGCTGAGACTTTGTGTTTTAAGTGGTCAAAGAAAAAGCAGCTGATCCTTGTTCCACTCGTGTGTATGTGCAGGTAGCTTGCTCAGGTCTCTCATGTGCTCTGCTTTCCACTGGTATCATTTTTACTTCTTGTTTAACTTCAAGACCTGACTTTCTGGCCTGCCTTTTAAATTCTAACAAATAGTTTTTGTCTGGCTGAGTGCAGGTGGTCTGTTTGGCTGGAGATGGCTTTTATCTGGGAGGCTGAGGCATGTCTGGTGTCCCAGTCATGAGCCACCATAACCCCCCCATGCCATGTGCAGCAGCAGCTCTGTGCAGGGCTGGGGGTCCTGGCAAGCTTGTCTTCTCTACCTGAAGCTCCAGGAAAACACAGGAGCCTTTCTGCTGACAGCACGAGGGATGATGATCAGTGCAAAGAGGAGCAACTTCCTTGATGTCAGTCACCTTCATGGCCACCTTCAGTGCCTCTGACTGCTGTCTGTAGCTCTAAACCATGGGTCAGGGCATCTCCTGGCAGTATTGCTACTGGGAAAGGCTGCAGAGACCTGTAAACCCATCCTCCTTTGTTGCACTTGTGCATTCTGTGATTCTGTCATCACTGTGGTTTGTGTCCCACTCACCCTGCTCAGACAATTAGACCTAATTGTGTATATGTTTCACTGTTCTGTCAAGCAGCATTCTCTTTTTTATTACATTTATTAAAAATACTCCCATTGATTCCAATAACTACATGTTTTCCTTTGTATACAACAGCCTTAAAGTCATTGCACTTTTTTAGGTTTCTATTTTAGCAGAAGCTTAGGGCAATATGGTTTGCATAATGCTTTAGAAGCAGAGGGGGAAAATACTGCTTACTTCATTGGTTTATCATCAGTGTACGTTACTCAGTGTGTATAGGCCTTGACATAACAGAAATGAAAACAGGGAGTGTTTCTGTTTCAAGAATTTGTAATAATTCCTTCTCTTTAACACATGAATGTGTTCAGTATTGGCAAAAGAACATGTTGCTACCAAAACTGAAATAAGATCCTTGAAACAGAAAGGAGGTTGCCATGGAAAAATGAAGTAACACTCGCTGCAGCTGCGAAGCATTAATGAATAGGATATTTTTTTAAAAGATCATTTGTGTTTGGTGTGGCTTGGTGGGTCCCAACCAGATGGTTTCCATGAACAGGATCTGACCCCCAGCTTGAGGACTTCTTACTGGCAGATTACTTCATTTTCTTTCCCTTGGATTGTCAGATCCTTACATTAATGCAAGATTTACTGCTGCAGATTTATATTCAGTTCCATAAATCAGTCACTTTTTACATTAAATTCACCATTTTAGACACACAGTTTAACAGTTATTTAAAACGTGCAAAAAGATTTATATGATAGCTTTAATATATGCTGTTGATGTAGTTTAATTTTAAAAATTTGGATTACTTACATTGTAAAGCACTTTCCGATTGGTGATGCAATCTGGAGCTCACATTCTCACCTTTGTCCACTGTGGAATTCCATCATTTGAGGTGCACTCTTCCATCTTCCCTGGACCTTGTTATTAGTCAGATTTCCAGGATCTGTCAGATAAATGTACACGAGTTCCACTGAAGTTGACAGTTGTGTGCAATCAGAACCTGCCTCCGAGGTGTTCAGAGTGAGGTTCAATTTTGCACTTCTTGGGCCCTCGTGTATCTAGAGTGGCATTTTCTGATGTAATTACAATAACAGCAAGATTTGCCCTAAAATGTGGTATTTTGCCATGCATTCCTTCTCGTGGCCTTGGAAATCCTGCAGTAATGTTTTGCAAAACTCACTTATTTATAACCTTTAAATGAAGCACAAGTAAGCAAACCATATCTGAGCAAATCTGTAATACCACGTACAGAGTGCCTGATGCTGTCCTGTAAACCCCAGCTAAAGTCATGCTCTGACTCCCATGCAGTTGCTCCACATAAACAGGCATTTCCCTCACTCATGTGAAGGAGTGAAGCTGTTCTGTTTCAGTATTCTTCATACCACAAAGGAAAATAAACCATTATTAGTATAATTATGAAATGATCTTCAGTGCAATGCTCTACTGAACTGCCAATTAAATGTAGGAACTCTACTGAGTATTGAGATCACTTCTTAAGAGCCCTTAGCAGGACATCTCTTGGACACCCTGCTGCTGGTACTGTGATGAAGTGCAGCATCTCTGCAAGTTGGTGGGATTTTTCTGTTATTGTTACCACATGGTTTGTACAGCCAGGCAGCATTTGATGTTAATCATCGTGGATATATATGAGAAGACTGGACGATTTGTTGTAAACTGTTTACTTGGCAAATACACCCATGAAACAAAAGTTACACTGATCATAAGTTCTCTTATTATCTATTTATCATTATCCTACAATGGCTTGACCTGTAACCTATTACTAATAGACCAGAAAACAATCTAACGTGTCACTGTAGAAATCTGTGCAAATTGACACAATGACTAATTTACCAGTTAAAAAAAAAAGTCTGAATCTGTTACATCTGTAACAGTACACTGTTGCTTTTCATCCAGAATAAATACACTCTGCAACCTTGGATCAATAAACTACTTATCAAAGATGTAATTAACTTCATTTCACAACTCAAACAGTTCTAAAACTAGAAACAAACACAGACTTCATGTAACAATGTATTTATTTTTGCTAAATTCTACTTAAATTTTTTTTTGCAGTGAATTCTTGTCAGTTTGTCTACTTCAGCATTTTTGTGCCCTTTTGCTTAAAGATGAATATCTGAGCTCTCTCTAGGCTGGCAAAGCGCTTGCATTGCTAGGGGATTCCAGCTCTCCTGCAAACCACTCTCTGGTTTTCAGGGACTATCAGTCTTCGTGGGGAGGGCGTGGAGTGCAAATCTTATCACTTTTATGCTGTGATGTCTTGTAATGATGTCAAATTAAAGGCTCTGTTACATAAGTTCACAACAAACAATTGTTCTTTGTCACAGCTACAAATAACATCTTGTGTCCAGTGTTTTGTGCACTAGTCTTTTCCAAACTGTGAGGAAATGAACTGAATCATAGCTTGAGCTGGCTTAACCAGGCCCTGCAGTGTGCAGGCTGGGGGCTGTTTGAGAGCCAGGTGCAAAATAGTCCACGTAAGAAAGAGCCAAGGAAGAGTCTGCAGCTTACACCACTCTGCAGTGAACTGCACACGATGAGTTCATTTCTTGGTTTGGGCTGCCTCAGCCTTGCTAGAAACTCAGAAAGACATGGCAGAGTGGGCAGAAATACTTCAGGGTGACAGTTCTGCTTGAAGATAAAGGACAAAAATGCTCATTCATATCAAACCATCTGCATTATGTCTGATGTGCAATGAAAACAGGAAAAAGGCTGGATAGATTTTGTGAACTTTATTATTTTTCTCCATATGCATATTCACCTGTCTCAGTTTTTCACACAAGTTTATATTTTTTATAGTCTATCTGGTAAAGAACCTTTTTGTGCATGCACATTAGTGTTGGCTACGAAGTAGAGAGAGACTTTTCCCTGAAATAGTCTTTATAGAAAGAAACAGCATGTAAAATGTGGGTTAGTTCTAGAGGCTTAGCTCTTGCTGACAAAAAACCAATGAACTACAAAAAAAAGAGGGCTTTCTCAGCTTTATTATGAGAAGATATTCTGACTCCGTGAGCCTTCTTGTGAAAGGCTGTTGAAATGTAGATACAGAAAATACAAACTGAAAAGGTTTATAGGGTGACACCTTTCTGATCAAATTTACAGACCAAAATCACACTTCTTCTACCCTCCCCTCATCGTAAGTTATTTACAAGAATATATTATTTTCCAACCGTTTTTCTTTTACTTCAACTGAAAATCATTTATAGTCAACTGTGGCAAATGAGCGACTTGAGATTTTGTACCAAGAGCAGGAAAGAATGGTCATTTCTTTCTGAGAAATCTTTCTTGGCTTTGTCTTTTCAGCTCGAAGTGCAGTCTTGTTGTGTGTTCCTTCCAAACGACAGCCTGCCTTCCCCCAGCACCATCGTGTCCGGCGACATTCCCGGCACCGTGCGGAGCTGGTTCCACGGCCAGGCCAGCATGCCTGCCACACTGGTCATCTGCTTGCCCCAGATCAAGATCCTGAGTGCTGGACACAAACACATGGAACCGCTGCAAGAAATCCCTTTTGTTGTGCTCAGACCCATCCTGGAAGAAGGTAATCTGATCAGCTCAAAAAAGCTCACTCTTGAACTGCCATTTTCTGCTGTTACAAAAGGTATCTTCGTTTTAACAGGAAAACTTCTGGTGCTGTTCTGTTTTTTTCAGTAGTATGTCATGTATTGGTGGCTAGAAGTACTAATTACAAGGTTTGCCCCATGGAGATCCAAGTGAAACTCATCGTCTGAGAGCTAGTTCTGTGATACGTTTTGGATGTTTGTTGAAGACAAAAGATTTCTCGAGTGCAATTTTTACCTTCATTGGTTTTGTAAGTTGAATTATTGTGTAGCCACGGTCAGTTTGACACAACAAGAGGGGACAGGGAGTCGTGAATTTGAAGACAGAACAAAGGTAGATTAAGAAAAACATGTATTGGCACCTTTGTTGGCAAACAAAACCCAAAAAAACAGAACTAAGCAAACAAAAAGTCTGGGGTCGAGCTGGCCATTAGGAAAAGGTCCTTCACTGGGAGGGGGGTCAGTCACTGGATCAGGTTTGCAGGCAGATGTTCATGGCACCAAGCCTGGCAAGAGTTCTGGATGTGCCTGAATTTCATGCTCTTAACCATGATTTAGTTCTGGGTAGCCCTTCAAGATGCTGCAATTTGGACTTGATCCTTGAGTCCCTTCCAACTTGAGTTCTTCTTTGATTTAATATTAGATGAGAAAAAAACACCTTGTAGGAAACTATCAAAAGCAAAGAATGAGACTTCATGTGTAAATGTGGTAGGCAGCAAATGCCCTGTTCTGTCTGTGGGGACTGTAGCAAGGTTTTGGTATAGACTTGAAAAAAATTGAGAAGGTTTCTGTGTTTACAGAGGGATGCTCTTGTGCAGAAGCTGAGGATGTGAAAAAGTATGGGAGTTCTTTGAAAAGTTAGTGTTTGATACAGGCTAAGAATAGGGCCTTAGAAATTATCAAAGTAAATGGATTTGCAGCACTGTTACGAAGGAATGCTGATACCAAAATCTTGTTTGTATGAAAAAGTGTGTATTGGAAGTAGGCGAGGCAAGTATCCCTCACAGTCTTGAATCTTGGGGTTTGGGTTTGTTTTGTTTGCCCCTGCTCTCTTGCCTCACAGCTCCCCTCAGCCTGTTTCTGCTGGGGTCAGAAGCAGAAAACACTTTAAGGTTGTGCAGTCACTCCAGCAGTCATTCCAACAGCCCCCTGTTATCAGCATTTCTCATCACAAATTCAAAACACAGCAGCAGCTGCTGGGAGGAAAATTAAGTCTATTCCAGCCAAGACCAGTACATTGGCCCACAATTAGTTCATAATTGTTTTGTCCACTGTATTACTTGGCAAGAATTGATGCTGCTTTCTGTATTTGTTGTAAGATGCAGAAGGACATTCAGCCATTGTGCTGTTGCTTTTGTGACAGCATTTTCTAGGAAAATGATTGTTTTCTGCACACCTAATTGCTGGAACTTACCTTTTCATAGCATACCCTTTAGCACTGTTTAAGTCAAAAGCACAGTGAAGAGCTGCTCCTGTTCCTGCTATCTGAAATTGGTTTGGATTTGTAACTTTGCTCACTCCTTTTGTTCTGACACTTACATTGAACCTTTCTCCTCCTTCCTGCATTTTACCTTAACTCAAAGCAACAAAAAAACCCACCTGTAGTTTTTAGTACTGCAAGTCATACTAGACATGCTGTCACCTGGGTAGGAAACAAAACAAAACAAAAAAGTAAGGAAAAAAGGGAGAGAAAGATTTATGTGTTTTTCCTAATAACTTTCACTAGGAGTGATCTAATTTGCTGATCACAGATAGAAGATAAATAAATTTAACCAAAGTCTTCTGTCTGATTTAAACTGATGATGTAATTTAAACCATTTATGAAAATAAGAAGTCATTTAAATTCTGTCAAAACCAAATTTGAAGTAAAGATCCTAGTGAGAGAAAAGAATTTCTGTGTTTGGAATAAAGCCTATGGTAAGGAATTTATTTGTGTGAGGCTTTATGCCTGGGAATAATGCCAAACAGAAGTTCTCACAATCTTGATATTTTTGATTCTCTACTGGAGCTGTTGCCTTCTCCCATGACAGAACTCCCCCTTAATTAGAGGTTTTTCAAAGCTTTTGAGTCACCTTCTGTGTTTCTTCTTATGTAGAAGTAAATAATTTTTATGGACTCTTCCTAGGACAGTCTCCTAATTTGCATTCTGTTTTTGAGCAAGACTTCAGGGACATTTTAAGACCTATTACCTTACCTCTGCAATTACATTTATTCAGCCTTGATTTTCCTGGAATCTCTTTTCTTAATCATTCCTTCTTTTATAAAGAAGGTACAAGTAAAAATCTTGTTTACAATGATGCATTGTTATTTTTGAGAAACTTGTGTGCTCACTCATGTTTTTCTTAATCCATGAAAAACTAAAAGAGGAAAAGGCAGCATAATCATACTGTCATTTGGGAATATTGCATCCTACTCACAGAGACTTAATGACCTCAAGATGTCAACATACTGTAAAAATAGCTTATACAATAGCCAACGATCAGGACTTTCCATTTGTCTTCAGTGTTCTGATATTTATTTTTTTTTCTGAGGTAATTGTAGTTTGTAAAAATACTTAAAAGAACATTTTAAGTACAGTGCTTCAATTCAGAAACCTAACTTAGCTAGGTAACAAACAGAAATGGATTTCTCTTTGTAAGGAATGAAACGTTCTGTGGAGCTTCTCTTGAATCCAAATACAACTAAAGTTTATGAAAAGGTATTAAATTAACTTACCTATTACCTTTATAGTTCAAACCAGTCAGCTAAAAGAACCACGAGGTAAGATTCACTGAGGATTTGAAAACATCATCCCAGAGCAGTCCAGGTTGGAAGGGACTTTGAATGAGCTTCTGCTCCAGAAGAAGAGATCACCCAGCAGCCTGTCCCCTTGCTTCTTGAGGGCCTCCCTGGGGAGATTGTCACAATCAGTGATTGTTCTTCCTGTCATTTCATTTTCCTTCTAGCAAGATGAAACCTCTCCTGGTGCAACTTGTGACTGGTGCCCCTTGTCATCTTCATTCTCAGCTCCTTGTGAAGAGGGGAACCTCTGTCCTGTTTTAGCTGCCCTATAATAAAACATTTGCTAAGAAGAATGAAGCAGTTAGAAAGTCAGTTGGAGCAGAACTGAAGATGTTTAGAGTGCTGCTTACTTTGTGCTGTGACTTTCAAGATGAACATCTGCCATTCAAATGATGTGTGTTCTGAGTTTATATTCAATGTCACTATCTGTAAAACATGGCAATAATGATATTTAACTTATCTGCTGTGGTTAATGACCTTCTAAAATGAGTTCTCACACTTAAGTGACATTCCTCACTATCTGAATAGCCATGAAGTTCTATATAAACAAATTATTCATGTTGTGTTTGGCTGTGAGAGCTCTCTAGGAGCTGAGTTTAAGCTAGGAAAGCCAGTGTGTTTGTGCTTAGACTTGAAGCCTGTGAAACTAAATCCCATCTGCTCAAGTGAGCTCTGGATTTGTGCTGAGCCTTGGGGCTTTCAACTGGGTGCACCTGGGATTGTGCAGCCCTGCTGCATGGAAGTGCAACAGTGGCCTAACCTGTTATGATAGCAGAATCTTTTAGCATTGCATGGCACAGCATAGTGTGAGGAAAATGAAGCCAGAGTGGTCAAAATACTTTTAAAGACTGGGAAGGATACCTTTAATAAACCTGGGAATAGATCCCAGGTCACAGACGTGGTAAAGTTTTCATCATCTCTCCTATTATTACAAATTTCAAACAAACATTATTTCTCTTCTGCAGCTGTCAACTTTGTATATACAATATTGTGTACAACTGCCACTTCCACAATCTGCTTTTTAAAGTAAAGTGTGAGAGAAAAGTGAGTGCACATATATCAGAATATGAGTAGTTCAGTACATTTATCAGTATTATATATCATACATATGGAAAGGCTTGTCATGGCCATTAGCCCTAGCTAAGAAACAAAGTGCATCAAATAACTACCAGAGAAAGTGTTTGCAGATAGCAAACATTTGTAATTATATATGTTGGAAAAGTAACAAAAAAGTTCTACTACAGAGTTTGTTCAGCATACAGTCATTTCTGTTGATTGATACAATTTGATTGGTGATTTCTTTTGGATGTAGGAAGTATTTATGATAAGCTGCTGGGCACTTCTCTGTCTAGGCTTCTTCCTAATACAAGCAATTAAGTGTTCCATGTGTGTCTATAGTCATTTAACTTGAAAAAATCCTGGGAAGTGGTGGCAGTGGAAAGAGCTGTCCTGAGATCAAGGTCTCACCTGAGCAATGCACTGGAATAGACTCTGTGGTGCCACCGTGGAGATGGAAGCTGGAATTAGAAGAAAGGGAATCCCCCTTTTTAGTATTAAAACCTGTAAACATGTGTAAGTTCAAGGTCCAAGGAACTGCCTCTGCCATCCATGTGCTGAGATAAGTGTGAGAGGCTTCAGGAGACTCCTCAGTTTGAGAAAAACCATAGAAAGCAAGAAGACTTTTAAAAATAATATGTTGTATATGTTTGTTCAGAGTTTGTGGTTAAAATTCCCCGTGGTTTTAGATTTTTAAAAAGCTGTAAAAATGTGTTGCTGTTGTTTGGGTTTTTGGGTATGGAGTGGAATTGACTGTTAAATTGCATTTGTGAGAGTTTGGGATTAATTTATATGGTTGTGGATGCACTTTCTGACTTCAAGGGGCCTTAGGACCTTTATTGAGTTTGAAGTATTAATTGTGCAATTATTTCACTGTTTCCCCTTCTTTTTAACCTTTAGGTGATGCTTTTCCCTGGACTATTAGCCTCCATCATTTCAGTGTATACACTCTTCTGGGACAACAGCTGACACTGAATTTAGTGGAACCCATGGGCTGCACATCCACCCTAGCTGTCACTTCCCAGAAGCTGCTTGCTGCAGGGCCAGAGTGCAGGCACTCCTTCGTCGTCTGCCTCCACGTTGACCTGGACTCCCTTGAAATAAAGTGCTCCAACCCCCAGGTTGGTACATTGCATTCATTTATGAAAGGAAATGAAAAACAACTCGAGTGAAGTGCAATTGTTCTGCATTCCCTTGCAGAGGCTCTCTTCTATCTCAGTTTTTTTCTAACTGGGCCATCAAGATCAAGGTGCTGAGATTAAAATTTGCTTTGAAGCTCTCTCCAGTTTTGTAATTGAAACTCTTCTCAGAATGTAATAGCTACAGTGTAAATGCATCTTCTGGCTGATGGAGTGAAATGAATTGCAGATGTACCATGAAGTGCCTGTACTGCTGTTCTGCTGTCACTGCATTCGTAGATGGAAGTGGTTGAATATCATTTTTTACCATATTTTCACAGAATATTTTTTCTACCATACAGTGCTTCTTCTGTTAACAACAGTATCCTAGATGAATGCTTGTAAACAGAAATTACCTCTTCCTTTGTCTTTATGAAACGACAAAGGTGTTGCTAGATTTTCAGAAAGCACACTCTGTATTTTGCTGACCTGGGTCAAGTTTGCTGGAGTTGCAAACAGAGCAGGTTTTCTTTGTGAAATCTGGAGTAAGCTTTACTGCAAGCTGAGTAACACTTTCCTGAGAGCTGCAATATTTCCAGTGGGGCTGGAGAGAACACTCTTGCTCTGGGAATTGCAGATCTGTGGAGGTCTGGGAAGGGCTCTGCATTCATATGCTCCCTGCTCCAAAGGTTTAGCCACATGTAAGATTTTGCAAAGGAGTATCATGGACAACATGGGCTGTTAACAGAAAAACAAAAGAGAACACAATCGTTTTTATCTGATATTTTCATCCAATATCATGTATCAGCACATCACAGTGGTAAAGATTTGTGGACCTGTGGCCTAGTCTGGGAATACTAAAGCCAGGGTGGCTGGTGTAATTTTCCTGTTATCCCTTGTGTGTCCTCATTACAGTATGTTTCTCAGTTGCATGCAGTTTTCCCCTTGCCTCACTCCACCTTCTCTGAGTGAAACAAGTGTTGGCAACTGCATTTTCATTTTAGCCTTAATGTGTGGTCTGCTGCCCCATGCTCTGCATTCCCCCAAAGTGATTTCTAACTCTTTCACCATCTGCCCTTGTCTTCTGGACTGGGTGGACTCACAGTCACTAGGAAGAGGGTTGGTAGAGTGAGATTGCACCCTGCACTTGGCAAATTCAAGTCAAAAACTGAGCAGCCTCATCAAGGTCTGCTAGACTGATAAAGCTGTGTGACAGGTGAGTTTTGATGCACATAGAAAAGGCTGGCACTGTGTCAGAAATGTGAAAACAGGAAACTACAACATTATGGGGTTGCTGGCAATTTGACATTGAAAGACTTCTGGAAGCTTTACTATGCAACGTGGTATTTCCATAATGTTTAATGAATTCATATTCACAACCTGTGGAAACCTACCTTACTCTGTGTTGCTTTGCAGACAGCTGTGCAAAATTGATCTTATGTTTAATACATGTAATGCCTTATTGGTATATACTTTCTAATGGCATTGTTTGAAGTGGAAGCCTTATCTGAACTGGAGTTGCAAATTAAAAAGAAAAACGGAGCAAAGAAAACATATTTTCGAGGTTTCCTGCCAAAGTGTGATCAAATAACTTATTTTGAAAACTGTAAGAAAACATTTACACTGAAAAGATTTGAATTGCAAGCTCCATGTAAATCATACTGCAAGTGTATTGAAGTGTGAAAATGAAGTTTTCCAATACAATGGAATATCAGACCAAATATTGTTGTCTTGAAGGATGTACTTGGGCACCGTGAGGTTATTAATTTATTGAAGTGTTACAACGTCCAAAAGGCCACGGGTGAATTATGTGAGTTTGAAGGTTCCTGAGCTGTGCTCTCTCCTTCACATCTGCCTTGCTTGTCCCTTCTGCTTTACTTCTGCAAAAGGAGAAAAAAACCCCAAACCCATCAGTCTTTTTTAACCAGATGTTCAGAACATGAGATGGAAAATACAATTCCATAAACAGCACTGGATAGTTACAAATTCAGAGTAGAGCAGCTATGAAATCTGAGCCTTTAGAACACAGGGCTGTATTTTGTCTGTGGATGACAGCCTTAAAGTAGGTGATACTTAGTGAATTTGTTAAATGGTAGCAAAGGTGAAGCATTTTACTAGAGGAGAACTGGGATTGAATATGAAACCACATTCTGCTGGTTGTCTCCCTTGAACATCACTAGATGCTTCCAGTGTGCAGATATTGCCTTTTGTTGTACTTTTCAATTTTGTAGTAGTGTGTTGGGTTTTTTTTGAAGTATAAAATGCTGCAACGTATTGAACTTCCCACATTTTGCCAAGTACTCAGTGGGGTCTTTCTGAGTTATGTGTGGTTTTGCTGGGGAGGGCATCCAAGCAGTGAGAAAGGGAAACTTTTCTTAAACACTGGCAGAGTGATTCTTTTTTTTTTGTCATGCCATATTTCTGCTCTTGAATAGGGTGTACTAAAAATAATTAGTCCGTATTAATTGTTTTGCTCAAAAATGCTTTTAACAGAGGGAGGCCTTACATTAGTTCTAAGCTGAAATTGATTTTCAAAATATTAATACTCACTTGAAAAAGTGCAACCAATAAGAGAAGTAGAAATCCTTCCATTTTAATAAGGAACCAAACAATGGAATAAAATGAAGTGCAGTAAGAATAATCAGAGACATAACTTCAGCTGATCTGAAGTTTTAAAATTTACCTTTTCTATTACCGTGTCTGTAAACCCAGAAGTCACATCATTCCTTCTTTTGCCTTGTTTTCTGCCTTTATGAACAGTAGCATAATGAAATTTCTAGAAGCCCTGCTTCATCAAGTTTAGTTTAAATTATCCTTTGATTTCTTGACCAAAAAGTATTTTGAGGGAGGGGAGGATGCAAGCATGTATGATTTGGATGTGTGCCTGTATCCTATTAATTTCCTAGGGACTCTTTTGCCAGCAAAGTGTCAGCACCACTTAATGTTATATTACTCAATCAATCAGATGGACATTATTAGTTGAGCTTCTTGAGTTACAAGAAAAGAGACTCAGGAAAACCTAGAAACTTGTAATTAGTGATTTAAAGTCTACCAGTGCCTATCATAGTGCTGCAGACACCAAGGATTTAAAAGCATAACTGAAAAGAACTTTTGTCCCCAGGCAGAGTTGTTGTTTCTCTGTAGATGGGTCTGTATAAGAAGACAAAAAAAAAGCACTGAAAAGTGTATCTCCTTTAAGGAAAAATTCTGTCAGAAGAGACTATGACCTGCTCAGTGCAAGGCTTGAAACTTCAAAAGGAAATCTAAGATGCATTAAGAAGGTTTTTATAAAATTCCAGCCCTTCACCTCTTAGGAAAGGACTGTAGCACGTACTTGGAGACTTCATCACACGCTCGCACGCACAGGATCAAGCCCTGCTTTGTATCAAATGGAGATTGACAACAGTGTTTTTCTGCATCTGTTCTGCCCACATGAGAAGCCAGCTTCACAGAGTAGATGTGTCCTGAGGCTTAAAGCTCTTATAAATAAGAGAATTTCCATTTTTTATAGTGGCAAGTTGGGTATGGTATCCAGCTGTGGAGCTGCTTATATATTGTTTGCAGTTTTCTCCGAGCTTGTTTTATTCAGTATATTTCAGTATGTTGTCATACAAATTCTGTGATTAATGCTTATTTACAAAAACTTGTTTAAATATCTCTACAACTGAGTCAAACAACGTGCAAGTTAAACTCTGTGTTTCTGAATTATTGGAATGACATATGCCAGGAGTTGCCATTGAGTTTGATAGTGGATATTCCTCCTAAACCAGAACGCTTTCATATGTTGCACAGGATCATTATTTTAATGCCATTTAAGTGAATAAATTTGGCATTGTTCATATTTAAGAACGTATCTTTGCCTTTTTCTGGAGGCAGTATCAATGCATATGAAACATACCACAAATGACATTTGTTTAATTGTTAGAGTTTATATTAATAGAAGTTTTACAAGACCACGCTATTGGTTATGTTTTTATGAGCTATGTACCATATGTACAGCATATTATTTCTATCAGAACCACTGTAGTTTAAATGGTGTTCATTCTTTTAATTGCAATGTAATTGCTTATAAGAATATATAAATGGTGAGAATTTTGATTCTGCTCCATTCTCAGTGGAGGACTTTGACAATTTTTCCTTCACCTCACGAAGGAAAGCTTAATGTTAAAGGTGTGTTTTTCAATTTTATTTTAGGTGCAGCTTCTGTATGAACTGGCTGAGATCACAAGTAAAGTTTGGAATAAAATTCAGAGGAAAGGAGTTGTGTCTCAGCCTTCTGTCTATACAGAAGCCACGGCAGGACCTGCTCCTCCAAGCTCTCCGGTGAAAAGCAGCGTTGGTACCGCCCCGCCGGATACCAGCACATGCAGCCCCTCTGCTGACATTGGGACCACTACAGAGGTAGGCTGGCTTACATCAGAAAGGTACTACGTGAGCTCTCACAAAGGGTGGTGATGTGCAGCCAAGCAGCAAAAAGAGTGGCAGTGTCCCTGTGAAAGTACCTTTGCTCTGTCAGACTAACGAAGTTCCATTACACTTCATAACTCAGGCTGGTGGAACAAGAGGAAGGGGGGAAGAAACTGCGGTGTTGCTCATAGTATTCTTTGTCTGGATTGTTTCTCTTTGGAGCCAATAAATACTGCCATGAAATGATGCTTAGTGTGTTCAGGTCAAGAAGCACAAGGCACTTTCCAGTCCAGAGTGGTTAGGGTAGTAACTGGTGTTTGAGGAGTACCTGTGATAGCTGTGCTGTTTGGGAGACCTCATCTCCATTCAGAGCTCCCAGCCCAAGGTGTTCTGTCTGTGGCTTGATAGCCAGTTCAGAGATACACAAGAGATGTACAAGTGCACAGACACAAAAGCATACTGAGGAGGTGTCAAGTGGTGGAGACAGTGAAGTGGGGAGAACATATACATGGTGTGATACTTGAAATTGTAGGAAGCTCTATGTCCAAAACTGAAAATGAGAACTAGAAGGCTAATTTCTTTATTGCCAGGAAAAGATCCATGGAGTTGTTCAAGTAGGATGGTAATGTTTTTGGCTCAGCAGCCAAGGTAAATCCTACTCCATTTTTGATTAACTGAGTGAGAATATTAGTTGTATTGAGGTGTCTAAAATCAAAACAGTATATATGGTCTACAAAGGTATTAATTAACAGTAAAGAAAAGAGAAAGGGAAGTGTCTTGAATTGCTGTGTTTAAAAAAAAAAAAAAGGCTTGGAGAGAATTTTTACCATGGGAAGTTGTCGTGGTTTGACCTTAGCTGGACACCAGGTCCCTGCCAAGCCTTGCTCTCACTCTCATCCTAGGAGGATGACCAGGTTAATACATCCTAGGTTATGTAAACACAAATATTTTCCAAAGGGATTTTTATGAAGCCACAGGGAAAATGATGGTAAGCACTCTGCCACCATTTAAAATCAATGTAGTTGTCACTTTACTTGATTTTTTAATAAATAAAAATATCAAAGCTTTTGGAAGCTATGTGATTAACATTTGCAGATGATCACATGTAAAGTAAATGACTACACTGCTCCTGAGACTATGCACAGTCTGATGTCTGAGTTGTGTTGTCCTGTTGGGAGTAAATTATTTGTAAACTATAACTTGTTCTGGGACTATTGTAACAATAGTGTTTTGAATGAAGATATAGCAGAGGTAATATATAAAAATCAAGTGCATCAGCCATAATTCCATCTTGCAGCTATATATTTTATAGTCATATTCCTCACGAGCAGCAATGAAGTATATAGAACAATTAAACAATAATATGTGTTGCTACAGGTTTGATTTAGGGAGATTTCCCAGATGTTTGCATTTTATCAGTCTGTATTTTGTTTATATGGTCCTATATTTTACAATCTTGAAGTCCATTGAACAAAAAGACTTTCTGTGACAGGTATATATTTTTTTGTAAGTTTAGAGATCTTGCAGTTGTTTTGTTCTGTGGGAAAAAAAAAGATTATTTTTAAAGCTTCTTTAAGTCGCAGTGGACTTGCTCTAAATCAGAAGAAAGCAAATGCTCCCAACTGTTTATATTAAACAGCAAAAGAAGTAATTTGTTTATGTGATCTGGGGATGATTTATACTGTAAGCTGCATGTAATTCTTTTCATGCTCACAAGTGGATAGTGAGCACCAGGGTCCTGTGTGGCTGAAGCTCCCTTGCTCACTGAGCTCAGTCTGGGTGCTTGGCAGTGAGAGCCTGAAGCCCTGGAAGGCTGGAAACAGTTAATCATTTGTACCATCCATCCTGTGGAACAGCAAAAGCAAAGGTAGTGCAGACTACAACAGGCCACTTGTTACTGTTTACTTAAGTACAAACAGTGGCAGAAGTGTTTAGTCCTTGGGGAGACTCAGTGATTGAGCAAGAAGGCAGAAGTTATTTTGATAAGGCATAGCACTAGTATGGCCAAACTGTGATAATCCCTCAGCTTGAGGCAGGCCAAGGATGAAGGCCTCGTGTGTTTGGATCTTCCTGATGAACAAACATAAATTCTGCTAAGAAAATAAACTCCATACATTGGTCAATTTGTAACAATTGGTAAAAGAATTAAATTGTGTATTTTAGGACTTGGCATGAGAAGCTGTGGGAAAATAGTTCAGGGTTTCTGTCTCTGGCTTGATTTTTTCTGTAGATCTGGAAACAGCAAAAAAGTAATGCATAAACATATTTAACTATATCACACGGGGTGCTGAGAATCCAAAATGGAAATGGAAACTGCATGAGAAACAAGAGCTTAGTCTCTTGCCACTTCAGTTTCTTAGTTCTTCACTGAAAAAAAAAAAAAAAAGAATTTGAGGTTATTAAAAAAACAAACAAACAAAACCCAACCAACCAACCAAAACAAAAACCAGTAGCTACTGAACACCCATGAACCTTTTTTAAACAGTAGAAATATGTAATAAATGATAATGTTTCCAGGTCTCGTAAGAAATGATTCTTTTCTGAAATGATTTTCCCAAGCAGTTGCAGGGAAGCACCCAGAAGGGGAAACCCCAAGCCAAGCCCAGTGTGTGTGCTATAGTCTGATAGTGGCTTTTTATCTGGCACCTCCAACAACCTGTTCTTCCTTTGCCTTCTAGACAAGCGCAGGCCTGTGATCCCATCTCAGAACCTTGCCATCAGTGTTTTTCCGTTGGTGGTATTTCATTAGCAGAGAGCTGGTGAGGAAAGCTCACCATGTCAAGTAGAACTAAGCCATGGATCCTTGCAGCTTGACCAAATAGCCTTTGCCAAAGGCTTCTGCCTGTTGAGTTTTCTCCTGGAGCCAAATACGCTGTCCTCGAGTCTGCGTGTGTGTAGTTTGGGTGTCCCCACCAGCCCAGACACAGGTGGTGAAAAGCAATACTTTCATCCCTCAGCTCTTTATCTTTTTTCCACAGGGTGATTCTCTTCAGGGGGGTGATGATTCTCCATTCTCAGACTCCATTACACTGGAACAAACAACTAGTAATATTGGAGTCTCCAGTGGACGTGTCAGCCTATGGATGCAGTGGATGTTGCCCAAAATTACTATAAAATTCTTTACTCCTGATCCTAGAAATAATGGCACAGGTATTCAGCACTTTTTCCCCTGATACTCTGTTTCATATATCATATGTTGTTTTTACAGCCAAGTATTAGCTACTAGAACATTTATTGACAGTATTAAACACTGTGGTGCAACAAGAATGGGTAGGATCCATATTTTAAACTAGAGTAACAAGCTGTAGTTAGTTTAGTGTGTGTACAGTGCAATTATATTAAATTGCAAAGAAGTTGGTTATTTTACTTACTAGATTCTGCATTTCTTGCCTTAGAAGCAATCATGTTTCTTTTTGCTATGATTTAGTAGTATTATTTGGGTGTCTGTGCATAGAGAAGTAATTTTCTATTGCCAATGTCCTATTTAAATGTAACATCATCATCATAGTGTGATCCTTAAAGTCATAGAAAGTTTCATATGGACTTCAATGTAAAAGCTTCAGCTTAAGTGTTGAAAAGAGATATTTGTGTGGTAAACGGTTTCTCTTAGATTATCATCTGGACAATAATTTTAAAAGGAATTCCCATTCTATAAATGTAGTACAGGACTTGAAATATTTAATTTTTTTTTTGCTAGGAAATGTTGCTGCTTAGAAATTAACATTACGACTTGTAGAAATGTGAGAACGTGGAGACTAATGGCTAAAACTAATTCTCCAAGATATGTACTTTACCATTTGTTTTTTAACAACAAATTGCCAGAGGTAAATCTCAAGCACTCTTAGAGCAAGTATCCTGGCAAATATATTTTAATTTTATTTACAGGAATTATTCTGTGAATACCTGAACTAAAACCTCCATGTCCAAGTCTCTGTATGCACTTGTATTAACAGGTTTGCATTCTAGCCATTTTTTCTGGTTCTTAACCTTTGTGACACCTGAATCCAAAATTGCTTTTTGAAGAAACTTCAGTAGAAGTAGCATCATCCCATTTACAGAATGTAATCTGGCAAGTTTCAGATTCATAGCTACTATTTTTTATTCCCTTTGACTGTCCCAGAAGTCTGTGTTGTCAGTGAACTGGAAGATCTCAGTGCCTCAGTGGACATGCAGGATGTCTACACCAAAATCAAGTGTAAAATAGAAAGCTTCAATATCGACCATTACAGAAACAGGTAATGCCTGGCACTTGCTGCTTTAGTTTCAGTCTGGAACAAGATGGATGTCTGGGTTTTTCTTAACTTGGATTGTTAGCTTTAAGTGAAATTATTTTAACCTATTAAGTAATAAAGATCAGAATTACATTTTGCCTCAGAATATCTAATTCTAGAGAAAAGCACAGAAATCATTGCAAAGCTGGAGAGCAGTTTTTCACACTCCTCTGTTGGTCCATGAGACAGAAATCATTCATTTCAGCAGAACCTGTGAGTGGGAAATTCCTGAAATACTGCTTCATAATGTGTTAGCAAGTAACAATATTAGATGATTTATGGCACCATACTCTTAGCTATTAAAAAGAAGTTTCTACTAAAAATGGAGCCACTTGTATTGTCATGGCCTAGCACCAGCACCACCAAGAGGAAAAATGTAGTTTAAAGCTTCAGATCATTTTTTGGCACTGAAAATGACTAAAATGTTTAGAAGCACAAATCATTTTGACTTAGAAGCCAATGTCTGCAAGCTTTTATTGGGCATAATATTCCCTGTGTACAATACAAAAGAGATCTAGTTTCTATCCGCCACATGGAAACGGGCAACTTCACCATGACTTTGATTTGCTTATAGCCATTTTAAAATGTCTCTTTTTTCCTTTTCTTTTTGTCTTCCCCTGATGCCATTCAGGCTTGGAGAAGATGGCTGGTGTCTGGGCCAGTGTGGAGGTGTGTTCCTTTCCTGCACTGACAAGCTGAACAGACGCACCTTGCTCGTTCGACCCATCAGCAAGCAAGACCCCTTCAGTAATTTCTCTGCCTTCTTCCCCTCTGTAAGAATCTCTGTTAAAATTCCTTATGGTAGCAGTTCCACTACTGAATGAATACCAAGTGGAATGAAGATAAAATAAGAATCTCAAAGAACGTCAACATTTTACTATTTTTTTTTTTAATAGTTGTGTTATTTCCTTCTTATCATTTAATAATAGTTGCCAGTAGATTGTTAGTAGATGGGGTTCATAACAGCAGTCAGTAATGTTTGGAGACCAAATATGTGTAAGTCAGTAGTGAATGCTGCATTTTGTTCAGGTAATTCTGATACCTGTTTAGGGATTTCAGTCTTAGTGCAATATACCTTTGTGCAACCTTTACAAATTACTTGTATAATGATGATAATGCAACAATTAACTGTTTGGTATTTGAGTTTTTTGAATGCTTGGAACACTACTCGCTGATTCAGAATTTCTCAGATATTTAAGCCCTTTTTTTCCTTGCCTGTTCATCCTTTGAAGACTTGATACATTAGGAGCAGGGCCACTAAAATGGGCAGAGGGCTTGGAGCACTTTTCCTGTGAAAAAGGGCTGTTATTTTGTTTGTTATAGGTCTTAAAGGAAGATCATTTACTAATTTCTTTTAATTAATTTTATCATAAAAACTTCCAGTTTTTCAGCATTTAATTTATTATGTTTATAAAGATGTTTTTCTATTCAAGCTTAAATTACATGAAATTCTTTTTAATCAAACATAAGATGCCGAAATAATCCACAACTTGCAAAATGTAGTTCCTTGGGTACAGCTTTTTCAGCTGGTTTTGTTGGTGGTGGTTTTTCTTTTCTTGAAACAGACAACTGCAAAACTGCTCGATGGCTCTCACCAGCAGCATGGATTTCTTTCCCTCACCTACACCAAAGCTGTGACAAGAAACGTCCGGCACAAGCTGATCTCCAGGAACGAACGGAGGGCATTCCAGAAATTATCAGAAGGGCACAGTGATGGTTCTCCTCACTTTCTCCACGAGATCCTGCTCTCTGCTCAGGCCTTCGACGTGGTGCTCTGTTTGCCTCTGCTCAATGCCGTTGCAAGCATCTTTCAAGCCAAGTTGCCAAGGAGTCAGAAGGAGAAAAGAAAATCCCCCGGCCAGCCGACGAGGACTCACGCGCTCACCTCTCGCAACCTGCCTCTGATCTACATCAACACTGGGGTCATCAGGGTCTTCTTCCCCAAAAATGAGGAAGATGGCCACTCTGCAGAAGGTGAAGTGTTTTATGACAGATTTTTTGCTATTGTAGACATTTATTGCAGTTGCTGCTGTAGGTATTGCAGACAAACGCTGTAACTTGGTGTCACCCCTGACCATTGCTGACTAGGGCCTTCAGTGGCATGGGTCAGAGTTGGGAAACATCTACAGACTTGCTGAAAAGGTGGGTTTTTAGGTATTTAATTGATCTTTGCTTTCCCAGTGCCTACAGAGTTTGCATTTAAAACATGATTATTAAAAAATAAGTGGTCAAGAATTGTGGAAAGAAAAAACCCAGGTCTGCAGCAGTGTGTCTTGTGCCAGGTCTCAGTACACTGACACCAGCTCAGTCTTCCAAAGCTGCCTGTTCCAGCAACAGAGTGGAAGCAGGGGGCAGCAGCTCTTGGAGAAGCTGGCACCCAGACAACCATGCAGTAGTGAAGCAGGTAGATGTTCTAGTTCAGTTTGGAGAATGCTATTCAAATGGACCTGATAGCTTCCCAACAGATGATAGAGTTGATAATTTATTTAGTAAGTCTTAGTTGAAGCTACTCAGACTTCCCTATGAGGCTTTCAGGTATTTAGAGAGGTGTGGAGAGTGTAAGCAGTTCTTTCAAACAACAGTAAATAGCCATTTGATCTATGGATAATACATTTTATTCTGTAAGAAATTGGTTTCTCTTCATAGATAATCTATATTTGCATCCCTATTCCAATCCTTCTAAATAAAGAGGTGCTGACATGACAACAGTGCCTTGTAACAGCAGTGGGGCTTCCATTGCAAACAAGTCTGGAGATTTTTCAAAAAAGAAAAAGGAAAAAAATAGCTTTACTGCTATCATGATATGTTTACGTAAGTCCTATAGGTATGGGGTGTTTTTGACCAGAGTGTCTGATAGCACACAATATAATCCTAAGGGTATAGCCTTTAGATTTTTCTCATAACCTAAAAGCAAGAAGTGCAGACAGTGAGAATTTACATAGATCCTTTTTTTTGCCAGCATCCTCTACAATTTTCCAACTGGGAATGCTGCAAACACAGGAAGATAAAATTAGACTGGCTGTGTTGGCAAGAAAGAGTTATGATTCTAGTTGGAAGGGAGTTCTAGGGCATGCTGTCAAGGAAAATTTTTCTAAGTATGTTTTTATAGCTCTGTAGCTATACACCTCATTAAAAAGAAATTATTAAAACCCTGTCTTATTCCTGTCCCTCGCTTGAAAACGCTTGCAAAGGACATAATTGCATGGGTAAGCATGGGCATAGGAAGGAAAGCTAAGCATGCTTTTAAAGAATAGTGATTAAGATTAGCTGTACTAAATGAATAAGAAAGGCAGATAACCTCTTCCACCAGAAAATTCAGAAATATCATCACTAGGAAAGTCAGTGCCACTGTCCTTTCATTTCTTCTCTCACCCCAGATTTTCCCAGACTCTCCTCTGTTTCTGAATGTGAATGTCTGCTGAGGAGTTGCAGGAGATTCAGTCTTTTCCTGTGAGGAAACTTCACAGGATGAGTTACTCCAAGAACCGTGGTGCTGGGTTGCTCTTCTTCTAGATAGATCTTTAATTTTCTATCTAATATCACCACTGCTTTTAAAACTTAGATTTTGGGTCTGCTTTTTGCAGCAGCACCAAATTAGCATTTCTTTTTGTGGTGGGCTTGAGAGCAGTATTCTCTCCTAGGCAATAAGAAGGCTGCTTTCCTTCAGGTTTTGATTCCTGAATACTTGAGGCGGTGTTTCAGGCTCAGGGCAACTGCCCACACTTGTGTAGTGAGGAAGCAAAGGCAAATCAATCTACAAAAGCAATATATACCAAATACAAACAAGAATTACTGCCTAGCAGCACACTATAAATAACAATTGTAAACTGCAGAAAAAACCTTTTAAGAAGTGGTAAAGACATCTGACTGGTTTTAGGACAAGAGGAACTTTTTTTTCTAGTATGTACTAGGAGTAAAATCCCAGGAATCACTAGGAAGGACATGATAAATTTGTTCCTAGTGAAAAAGAAAAGGCTGCATGCTGAATAAACCCATGTCCTTCATTTGTAGAAGTGATATATTCTTGGCACATGAGCCTGACTCTGAAGTATGGCTTAACGTATGGTCTGGAGCATCCTCCTTGCTTACTATTAAACAGTTTCAAATCAGCCTGAGTCATTTGTGCTCTGGGATCTTAGTTTGCTGAGGCTGATTTTCAGCACACCTTGATAGAGCAGGTTTTAGACAGACAAAATAAAATGAAAAGCTTGATTTTCAAATAAAATTATGACAGGTAGTTTTATTGCACTCCTCTCAGAGAACATGAAGGAAAAAATAGATTACAGGATTCAGTTAATAAAGAATTACATATTTGTTACACAATAATAAAGATGGTTTTATGGAAAATTAGTCTTGTTAAACACATCCATCCCATTCTTCATTATGGTTTCAGCTCTTGATAAAATGTTTCCAAAGATATAAGGTTAGACTTTTGTAAGGACTCTGACTTTGTGTCTCATATTCTAGCTTCAATACAACCCCATACATACAACCTGTGGAAATGTGACATCAATTAAAACTGGCTAACTAGAAGTAAAAAAACCAGCAACAACAAAAAAACAAACACACAAAACCAAGCAAAAAAAACAAACCAAAACACGTTTCATTTGGGAATAATAAGTGAAATTGGTATTAATGAAATAATCTGAAAGTAAATATGAAGCAATTGTGTTTATCATCAACGTGTGTTGCAAAGAATTTCCTGAGGAAGAAGTTAAGGACTCTGTATATAAACTGTGCACCTGGCTCACTGTGCTTACATCACTGCTTGTGGAAAATACACTCAATCTTTTCAAGCTGAAGCTGCCAAGGAAATAATTTCTGTAGCCAGTATCATCTTCAGGGCTGGAGAGACTGTACTGGGAACCAGTGGCTGAAAACAGGTCAGGGGGGACAGTGCACTTGGTGCAGAGAAATGTGTTTAGTTCAGCAAAAAGAAGACTGAGGTGGGTGGATAAAAATGTGAAGTTCTGAACATTATTACACTTGAGTCTCACTTTTTCCCAGACTGTATTTCTGTTCTGTAGTGTAGACTTTTTTTCCTTCAGATCTTTAAATCTTTATAATGCCTGTGATTGTTTACTACATTATTCCCACATTTTGAAAAGCTAAGGGGATAGTTCAGGGGTTAATGAATGGAGATAAGAATTCAGCATCCTAAGGCATGACTCAGATTACCACTCATTAGAAACCATCTGAAAATATTAATGCCTGTAATGCTTCCTGGATTAAGATTGACTTAATTTCTTGACCTACAGAAAACTATACACTAAAGAACTGTGCCCAACCTTGAAAAAAAATCTTAAAATACTTCCATAAAAGAGACTGTGATGAGGAGTCCTCTGTTATTTTGCTTTGCTAAGGGTCAAATTAAAATTCTTAGCTTGAGATAGGTTTTATTAAGAACCACTTCTCAGAATAAAACATTTGCCACCTAATTAAGTTGCAGTTACAATCTGAAGAATATTTAACACCTTCACTCCTTTTTCTTATGATTCAGGAAAAAAAAATAATCCAACAAGTTAAGTGTACTTACTACAAAGCCTTGCTCATTTTTTGATCTAAAAGTTAAAAATACGGTTTCTGATTTAATCACAAATAGGATTTTGTTGTCATTTTTACTTTTCTACTTCTGTTCTGGCAACCAAACCATCTGTGTATAATTTTGCTCTGCTTTGGGGACTAAAGGATTTGATTTTGCTTTTTAAGTAGATGGGGTTGTTTTAAGTAAATCCCTTGTGTTCTGGTGCAGTTGCATCAGAACTCTGATAGTGGAATTTCTGTGGCTGCTGTGATTTCACACCTCTGTTTAAAAGCACACGTGTGTGTAAATGCAGAAATAGCTCTGAATAGCTGAGAAGGAGCTGCAGGAGGCTCAGTCTTTTCCTGTGAGGAAACTTCACAGAATTCAGTTACTCCAGGAACCTGGGTGCTGGGCTGTTCTTCTGGACAGAACTTCAGTTCTCTATCTCATCTGACCACTGCTTTCAAAAACTAAGAATTTCTACATGTGGCTGAAATTGGAATATGATGGGGATGAAGTGGAAAGTAGAGATTTTTCTTCTTGGAGTAATTTTGTTATTTCTGTGGAATTTACTGACCAGTGCTACATCTTGTTCTCTGTATGTGTGTCAGATTTCAGATTCTCTTGTTTCAGAGGTTGTGTTTGAACTATTCATGTGTGTTTCAACCCATTCCAAATGCTACTGGGATGGTTGCATTGCAATAGCCTCCAGTGTTTGACATCTAAAGGACCTGGGCCCATATGAAATACAGTGTGTGGTTCAGGGTGCTTCACGTGTTAATATTTCAGCAGATCATTATTAGAGAAATGGACACATCTCTAAGAAGTCTGTGAGATAACATTTTGGGCAAAATAAAAAATAAATAAATAAAAAAAAGAAAGAAAAAGCCATCAGAGAAAATGAGAAATCACAGATCAGGATTTAGTTGTGTGATAAAACTCTGTGGAAATTAAATTATAAAAAGTTTGTCTTCTATGTATCACAACAGTGACTAGATGGCACTTGAGATGTGTTTGGTTTGGGTTGGGTTTTCTTGCAGAACTGGATCCTTAGCAGCCATTCTTGTTTCTATTCATTGAAGAATTAGTTTTTCAGTGTTTCTGCTGTGTGCATTTGCCTTTAATCAAACACATCTTTTCTCCTCTAGCTCCAGCTAACCCTGCAATTAAAGAAGACACTTTGGTTCTGAAGATTGGATCTGTCTCCATGGCTCCCCAGGCTGACAACCCTCTGAGCAGAGCTGTGCTCAGGAAAGACATTTATCAGTAAGTGCTGGGGATGAGTCTGGCTTTCCATAGATGGCCTCAGAAAGATTCGCTGGGGGGAAGTTAATTGATCAGTAGAACTAGGACGTGCAGCCTGTAAAAATACTTTTCACATGCAATCTTTTGATACTCAGTACCAGATTTTTCTGATTTTTCTTCCCTTGTGGGCTTTCACATCCATTCAGACAAACCGTGTTCTTCTGTGAAGTGCTGATGAATAACAGAATTTAAATGTCAACTCATTATAAAGCTTAAGATCACAGACTATTTTAAGAGACTTTCTTTTGCTTAACTACTAAGTACACCTAAGAGAAAAGGAATTTTTTCTTTTGACTACCAAAGTGCTCAGTAGACATACAGTGTGAAGAAGATAGATCTTAATAATAGAAATGCTAAACATATATTCAAAATGTAGGATTCTTGATGTCATGTAGATCAAAGCTGAAAAGGATGCAAACTTCTAAGGCTCTCTTTCCCAGTAAACACATCTTCTGTGGAAATGTCATGCTCTGGATTGTGTCACCAAGTATGTGCAAACCACACTGATCATCTCTAGGCAGCAAAACTGGTGAACATATGTAATCAGCATGATAAAAGTAATATATGATCCTTAGTAGAGTTGGCACTGTTGCCAGACATGAAAGTATGCTTGCAGATAATACCAAGTGAGAAAAGTCACAGAAATACAGATGAACAAGTGTCTTAGACTTCCCCTTGGTCTGCCTTTCAGATGTGGCAATATTTTTAACTACCTCATAGTGCTCTTCAATAGAAATTACCAACATCAGAATCTTTTCCCAGCAGTAAAACATTTACTGCCTAGAAAATGACAGCAAGTTTTACTTTTTGTCAAGACCAGGATTTTTAGGAGACCATGAAATGTTCTAACTAAATAACTACCCAGTTTTTCTTCTCATCACTTAGAAGTTGTCAGAGGGTCTTTTTATTCCTATTTCCATGTGGAAGCATTTAAATCAGTGTTTTCACTTGTATGTTTAGCTGTAGTAGTTTAGCTTTTCACATGAGCAGGGTACATACTGCACTGTGGAGACCTCAGGAATGAAATCTTACAGCCTGGCACCAGCAATGTCTTTGTGTGGCAAGATCCAGCTCTGAATTTCTCCACAGATGAGAGTTTGTACAGGCCCTTCCTGCTTCTGTCTTTTCTCAGAGGAGACTCCCATTTGGTCTCTGCTTTGAAAGTTACAGAACCAGATACAGCTCCCACTCTTCTTCCAGCATCCAAACTTCATCAGAAAAATGCCCCATCATCGAGTGGAACCTGCAGGTATGGACTCTTGCCTTGTGGCTCTCTGAGCCTTAGGTATGTAAGTATTTCAGACTAGATTTGTGCAGTGTTTTTTGGGGTTTTTATCATCTTGTTATCCAGTCCTGCTTCAGTCCTCCTTTGGATATCAAACTGGGCAAGGCAGAAAGAAGCACTGGGCAAAGACAGCTCTCATCTGACTGTTACTGGCCTCTTTGTGACCATTCTGCCAAGATCATCCTGTGTCTTGTTCTGAGAAGTGTCTGCCATTTTCACTCATTTCCTTCAACTGCTTCAGTCACCATTCTGCTCATTTCTCAGCAGCTGTCAAATGAGTCATGCTTATCTTTGTTCCTTTAATCATCCAATTATACTAGCTTTAGTGTTTTTAAAACACATCAGGGCAGAGTGTCAAGTTACTTTGCAGAATTTTATGAGACAATATAGTAATTAGTAGTGGGTGGTCTTTTTGATTTGGGAACGGGGTCACTATTTTGATGTCTTGAAGTGAGCTTCAACACTTTTGAGCAATATAAATTAATACTTTTAATGAAGAAGATGAAGAGCCCAGTTCAGAGTAGAAGCAGATGCATTTTCTAATGACTTAGTCTTTGCTCCAGAGCATACTGTAGTTAGAGCAGTATGGCTGAAGACAGCTATTCATTTTCTTCCATGGCAGTCACTGCTGCTAGACCAGTGGGGTTGTGAGCAGAGGTCATTTTACTATATGTCAGTTTTTCTTGAGAAGCACAGAGGTTTTTGTACTGTTAGGGCAGACCACACAGGCTGTAGTCAAGGGAAAAAAAAAACCAAAAAAACAACAGTGGGATTTTTTTAACACACAGGCTTGCTGTTAGTATTGCTGCTGCACATACAGGAGTTCTGAACGTAGGCAGTATTTGTACATGATAGTAGATAAACCAGAATGTGTTACTGGAATCAGTATGGAATGCTTCAGACTGGGTAATAAAATGAGCAAACCCACACATTGTGTAACATAAGTATTTTGGTGAAAGATTTTCAGTAAATATCCTCAGAGTTTCAAGCAGTACAATAGCCCTCGTCAGAGACTCTAAAGAAAAAAAGCTACAGCAGCCTGTTGATTACTGAGTAATTAGCTGCTACAACATTGTAATAATCCCAACATGTCATATTCTGTCTTTTTCCAACCTCTCTTCTCCTTTAATTTGCTGTTGCTGCTTTTAATAGAATGAAAGAAAATAAATCATTGTCTGACCCACTGTCTTTACACTCTTTCTGGTGTGGGGATACAAACTTAATTTGTGGTGTCACGTTGGTTTAAACAGTCCTCTGTTTAGGTCTGTGCTACAACCACATGGAATTAATGTCACTCTTGTAGTGTTTCATGAGAAAGAAAAATTTTTGCTTCTCATTTAGAAACTGTTCTGTTAGAAAAGGCTGAGAACATTTCTGTGGCTAAGGGCCACATAGAATTTCCCAATATCTTTTGAATATGGCCCCTAAATTCACACATGAAAAACTTAATATGCTCATAGATGATTAACAGACTGCCAGGGCATGAAAGGTAAATCTGGTATGGTTGTAAGTCACACTGAATAATCCAGTCTGGCCTGGAAGCTGAAGGGACTCCATCTGTGTCTTAGAAAATACAGCCTGCTTGCTTAACTTGGAGACACAACTGAATTGGACATGGAGTTGTGGAAAAATAACGTGGCCCAGCAGTTTGGGAACAAATATTTTTTCAGGTGACTATCAGAAGTTAGAAATGTACTGACATAATAACTAGAATTTCTCATACCATGCATCTGTCCAGTTCTGGGCTCCTCAGTTCAAGGACAGGGAGCTGCTCAAAAGAGTCCAGTGCAGGGCACCAAGATGCTGGAGGGAGCGGAGATCTCCCTGCTGAGGAGAGGCTGAGAGAGCTGGGGCTCTTTAGCCTGGAGAAGAGGAGACTGAGGGGGGAGCTCAGTAATGTTTCTCCATCTGTAAAGGGTGAGTGTAATAAATACCAGGCTCCTGAAAGTACAGTGACCCATTCTTGCTGGTCACAATATGAGACAGTTTCTCCTTTCGCTTTTATTCTCCCACCCCAAGTCCTAGGAGTTAGTTGGTTTTAATAATTTCTTCTCTTAAACCCCAGCTAAGATGTGTTTCTCTTACACAATTCAGGTCAGATTTGTTGTTTCCCATCAAGAAACTGCCTGTTCTGTGGAGCAGAATCCTTGTATATAATCAGAAGGCCTCGGGGACAGGGCTGAGAACAGAATAAAGGAGATTTTGGATAAGGATGCAAGTGAAGTAACTTCCTAGCTTGGCTGAAGGTAGGGAGAGGCAATGAATTAAAACTGTGGAGCAGTCAGAGTAAATGGGATTTACTATTTACTGTGTGTTGAGATAGGGAAATCATGTTAATACCCTGATGGAATGAAGTCAGACAGTTTCTTGGTATCAGAGATCACAGTGGAGGAAAAAATGATCAGTGGTGTAGCCACGGGGAAAACCAATCTACTCTTTGGAGGCAAAGAGTTGGATTTCTCAGTCCTGGGCTCACTCTTGTTTGTCTCTCAGGTGTCTAGGAACTGAAGTTGTTTTCCTCAAGATCTTAATAAAGCTCTCTTACCTATGGAATCTTTGCTACCTAACAACAAAAGTACACTTTTAGTGTGATGTCTTAATGTAATGATATTAAGAACTTAACTGTATGTCAGCTACAGGGAGCCTTGAAGCAGTCATGGTGCTTGGAGCAAAGCTTCATTTGCTTTGGAGGCCATCAGCTAAGAGTCTTTATTAGAGGTGAGCACTTCTCTCAAAGCTTAGATAGATTGCTTTTATGTAGAGAGAGCTAAAAGCAGTTCTGTGGCTGCTACAAAAATCCAAGGGTAGCACAGCATCATGGAATCCTTTTTCTTGGGACATCTCAAGCTCACCTAGCCCAAGTTCCTACTCAAAGCAACTTAGATGTCTTTCTCCAGACAACAAACCTAGTGGATTATTTAGATCTATTTCATAATCACTTGTCAGAAGAACAGGGTAGTTCATTAACTTGGAAGTTAGTTGAATAACTTTCAATGAAGTGCTTTAAAAAAACCTAACCATCTGTGTCTGTAATCATCTTAACTATTTTTCTGCCCAATTATCTCACACCCTGAGATAATTGTCACCTTTCTTCTTCTTTACAACAGCACTTTCTGTGTATGCCAGTGGTGTGTCGTGCAGTTAAACTGAGCACAGTTAGAACCCCTCAGCAGTTTTAGTCAGTGGAAGTGTGACACAAGGACTCAGTTATGAAAGAAGTGTGTCTGGGGGGGTCTCTGACAGTGGATAGCACTAGCTGTGCTCAGCTAGCAGCAGAACAGAGGAAAATGGCTGAGAAAAGTTCATCCCAAGACCCAGGCATTCTCTTTTTCTGCCTGAAGAGGATATAGACACGTGGCTCTGCTTCAACATGAAGCAGCACAGAAATTAGAGATGACAGTTCTACTTCTGCATTGAGATAAGGGCTTTATTATCCAAAACACTCTGCAAATTGCCTGTTTGATTACATAGATAATTACTTGTCATCCCCAGCGTGGTGGCTTTTTGCAAGCTCTGAACAGAAGGGTAATGAACAGAATTTCAGGGAATACCCATGAACAGATAGAGTAAAATAATGTGGAGGTATAGTGTTGTGAGTACAAAACTGAAATGGCTGCCAGAGCACAGGGAATATGGGCTCTCTGGGGGCTGCTGTGAAGAGGCCAGAATAAATACTGCTGAACTCTCAAGTTGTGGTGAATAGACTCCCAAGCCTCCCTCAGCTTGGCCAGTGAAGAATCTAATTGTTGTCTGTGCTCTGGATTCATCATTTTTGAGATCCAAGGATTTCCTTCATGTCACACATCAAAGCTGAGTAGCCCAGGTCTGAATGTTCCATGGTCATTTTCATGTGTAGATCTTTCACAGATCAAAGCATAAAGCTGTCCTTAGACTGTTTTCAATTTGTGAATGTAAATGGAAATTCTTTAAACACCACCACCACCCCCAAAAAACCCACAACATATTAAGAGCTTAATCATGAAAAGGTAGCTGTAAATTTTTTTCTTTTTTTTTTAACAATACAAGCTTTTTTAATATAAAACTCCTATGCTTTTCATTTTTGCAGTTTACTGTCTTCCACTGGCTTTTGACTCTCAAGCATTTACAGATAACAGGGTTGCTTTTCTCAGAAAAGATCTGCTGCTTGTCTTTATTTCAAGGGGCTTTATCTAGAACATGCTTGTAATAATCATGTAATGCCTGTAATTGCTTAACAAAAATCCTTTGGTGAAAAAAGGAGTAAAAACCAACTTTGCATGTGTGTGCTGATAGTGCTGCAGTGGGGGGAGGGAGGGATGCAAGAAGCACATACATAGGCAGCAGGCTGTGTGGAAATCTGGTTTATCTTTCAAATGTGGTTTGGAAAATCAAATGCTTTTCAAAACTTTTCAACAGCACCCACATCTATAAGCATCTTCTCTTCAGAAATATTTTCTGTTTAGTATTAAATTGCTGTGGGACATGTTTAGATTCAAAAAAACTATACATAAAAAAGTTACTGTTAGAAAAAGCCTGGATTTTCTGTAACTTGAATGAGCCAAAATTAATTAATTCTGGACATCTTCCTTTTCAAACCAATTAACACTTACCAAAAACTATTTATTTATTTATTTACTTATTTTTGCATAAAGTATACATATTCAGAGAACTGTTTCCTAAAATGCAGACCAAGTTTGAGCTGTCTGGTTTAGAAGCCTCAAGGATTGGCTTCATGCTGCCTTTACACTGTTCTGGGAGTTCAGGGCTTGAAACTCTTGGGGCAGACACTGCAGCTGTGAGCTGGGGAGACAGGCTGCAGAGAAACACCCCTTCCAAAAGGGAGCATGTGATGTGTTCAGTGCCATATTTATATCTTTGATTGTAGCATAGTTCATTGTTTGGGATTTTCATTGAGAGCTTAAGGTTACTGCAGTTCTTGGTGCCTTCTCCCTAGGAAGGGACATTTCTTCTTTTTGTTTCATCACCTTTGGCATATTTTCATCAAACTCCTAGATATTCTGTGTCTCTTTCTCCTTAACCAGCACTGAATCACACCTCCTTCACTGAAACCAGGCTGGGATGTTGATTTTTCACTTTACCTGAGCTACAGTCTTCTTTGGGCAGTGAGTTTTTGCTCACCTAGGTTGCAGATCTAAAATCCAAGCTGTTCATGGTGTTGCTTCATCTGCTGTCATGCTTCAGGCTTTTGAAACAGCACAAAATCTGACACTAAGAATGTTCTTAAAATTCTCAGAATCAGCATTAAAATTATTAAACGTATTGTAACGGCTTAAAGAGGTAAACAGAAATAAAAAGCACAAAGAAAAAGGACATTAAATGCCATTTTAAAATCCCAGAATGTCTTTCCCAGGGTACATACTCAACAGCTTGAATGCAATGAAATATTTTTCAGATAGACTGTAACAAGAAAGGAAATCTGAAAGCTGGAGTTACTTTTATGAGTTGTGTTGTATGTTTTATGTTCTAAAGCAACATTATTGAAGTTTTTCATTTCTTCTTTCAAGCTACCTCCCTTTAATCTTTCATTAACCAACTCTCTCTATTTGCCTGTAATTGTAAAACACTGGTAGGAATGAGGAGTTAGAGTTTTTGTTAATGTGGGAGAAAACAGTTAGTTGGCCCTTAGGAATGAATGCCATTTTGAGAGTTGGAGAGGCCCCCCTGTGCCCATCACTTCAGCAGTGTTCAGTCACTGTACACAAAGCCCTTACAGCTTCTTCCCAGGATCTCCTTTGCTGGTTCTTCAAATACATGACTGAATCCACCTAGCAAGCCTGCCTCTCTGACTTACACAATGAAAATCAACATCCAGGAGTCTTGGCTGGGATAAACAATTTATTCTAAGCTTATTCAGGAAGCTTTTAAACATATAGCATTCTGTGCATATACAGAAAGTTCTTAACTGTAAATATAATTTCCATCAGATATGTTTTCAACACGTTTTTGGTTGTTGAAAAGTATTTCCCAGCAATACATAAAGCAGACTTTTTTTTCTTTGTAGTATTTTTAATTATAACAGGATCTCAAGTGAAATATAATGCAAGTTGTGTGCTTCTGTTACTGGGAAAAGCATAGCCCATTTAGAAGGAGACTTTTGTTAACTTCTGTATACAGATTGTGGTTCATTCCATAAAAACTTGTGGGTTTTCTGATGTCCCCCACAGGCTTTTATCTATGACACATTCATAGCTCTTAAACTAGTTTTTGGGTAGAAGATTCCTTTCCTTTGCTGGACTGCTTGCCAGTGTCTTTCTTCTCCATTTAACACTATTAAGTATTCCTCCTTGGGTTTTCAATTCTTGAGCAAAATCAGTCAGAAATACACAGAATGATGACATGTTACTTAACCCAGTTTCTCTCAGGAATACTTTTCCAAGTGCCCATGGCAAAATGAACTCCCTGTTCTCCTGAGCAGCTCAAGATGCATTGTTGAAATAAGGTTCCTTGCTCTTACTGATTTTCTGAGATAGCTTAGTGCTCAACCAGCTTAAGTACCATCAAGTCATGCTTAGTGGTTTGTTTTTTTTTTTCCCTTAAATATATAAATTATTGGTTGTAGGACACCAAAAAATATATAGCATTCTTCAGCCTCTCCAAACATTTTTAATGTCTTCTGATGCTTTTGGTTGATAGGGTTTGGTTTGTCTTCTGTGAGAATGCAGTGCCTAACTCTGGTATGTTAATGGCTAACACAAGTGCATGTTGAGAGTAATAAAATACAGAAAGATCTTTGGGCATCTCTATCAAGTTAAATGCAGTTGATTGGCATAAATCACAGATCCTCCATTTTTTCTGGCATGGTAGTTTGTGTTCTCCAGCAATAAAAAATAAAGTAGTGTGGAAGTGATTGAAATAGAAGTGTCTGTGCAAAGCTGTCTCCTGTGCTTGTGGGCTAGGAACTGAGCACATTGAAACTCTTCTGATATCCAGAGTTTCTGCACTATCACATAGTGTTAGTTCACTATTCAGCAGGTCTCTCACCTGTTAGCTTCTGTCTGTGGAGCAAGAATTTCTGTCTGCTGTAGTTCTCTCAGGAAAACACATGTACTAGAGCCTTGATATTTCATGGCCACTGCTGATTTTTTACTGACCTCAGTCCTTATTCAGGACTTATTAATTATATAGTAGATGGCAGAAGAAAATAAAACTGAATTCAAATAATGAAGTGAAAAGTTCAGACTTGAAGATACAAATATTCAGGATATGCTTTGAGGAAAATTAATTTATGGGAGGTATAAAAGAGGCAGGACTGCAAAGAGTGGGAGTGCACCAGATTCCTTGCCTTAAATACAAGCAAGGAGATGGAGTTACGGTGCAGATGTGCACCTTGGCTGATGGGGAGGCTGTGGCAGTTGTCAAAGAAAATCAGTATTTACACATGCATCAATATCTTGAGTAACCAGTTGATTTGCAGCCTGAATTTGGAGGAGATGAGGGAAAAGAAGGTCTGTAAAAATACCGTTTTGTCATTAAAAAAAATTAAGCATTTGGACAAATACGGCTTTTTGAAGCAGGCCAATTGTGGTTTCCACCTGAAGTTTAGAAGCTGCTCAGTTGGATAATCAAGCAGTTGGTTGCTTTTTGCAACATGTAGGTGGTTTGTGCTGCTTTTTCTAAAACTGTGTTGACATCTCTCCGTTTTCCATGTTGCAAAAGGATCATTTCAACAGTCTGAGCTTGCCTCTGTGTTCAGGATGAAAGGGACATCTTTCCATTCAGCCTCTCTTGTACTACATTCTAGCACATGCTAGTAAATCTAGAGAAACCTATCAGGATGATACAATATGACTTTGTCCATTTCAGGATGGAGAAGCTGCACCCCAACATGCCCATGGGAATGCCTGGGTAACAGCTGCTGGCTGCAGCCAGGGCAGGAGTGAGGAGAGCTGAGCTGAAAAGTAACACCCCTGAACAGAATTTGTTCTGTTCTCACTCAAACCACGACAATCTTGTTAGGTATACTTTCATATGGAAGTTGGAAGTGATGCTAACAATAGTTTAATGGTGTTTTAAGGAAGACAAAATACTGGTTTTAACATGAGAGGTAATATATTTCATAATGAATATGGAATGAGTTTTCTACAAGGACAGCTTCACGGTGATATTTAAATGGAAAAAGCAGTGCAAGGACTTCAGCAAAGAAGAATTAAAGGGGATCATTTTAAAGAATTTGTTATTGACATATTTTACAATATCAAACGCAGTGTTTAAAAATAGTTCCAGATTGCCACTATGAATACAGTGATTCTGCAAAGAGAAAAAGAAAATACATGTGGCATCTTGAGAAACTAATTTAATCAGTGCCAAAGATGAATGTGAATTGACTAGAAAGGATAAATATTTGTGGCTTAGAGTTTCTTCTTGTGTCATCTATACTATAGACCACATCTATTACAATATCCTTGTAATAAAAATATGCATTAGTACATATTCTTTAATGTAAAGGAAAAAAATCTGTGCTGCTTGGTATAGAATAATATTGCTGTATTGATAATACTAGGTTCCATAACTCCTCCAATATGCTTGTCCTTATTTTACCTAAAAATCTTTAACTACTTGGTGTCTCATTAGCTTTTTACACTTACACCAGCTCTTTTCCCTGATTCTCACCCATAGGTCAATAGAACTAAGGAGTAAGCATTGCTCAGGTTCAGTGTGCTGTTAAAATGAAAAGTGATGTGAGTATAGACATCTGAACAAAATTAGGACCACTTGCTAATAAGTAAAGCATTGAACAAAGGAAGCTTTCTGTACTCAGTTTATATTTATATTTAATCAAAATGTATTGCTATCCAATGCAGACTCCACTGCCAGCAAGTGTGGAGGTGAGGCAGCAGGTGAGTTGTTCTGAGATGAGCTAGAGAAGGGAGAAGCAAAAGCAGTGATAAGTGGCAGAGTTCCTGGGGAAAAGAGGCAGAATGGTGAGGAGTGGAGTTTACTGCTGATGGCACCTGAGAGCTTGCTTTGCTGACCCAGACTAGAATAATATCCAGTATCCTGGCAGTCAAAACCCACTGGTGTTCTACCCTAGGAACCCATGGCAGGGTGGGGGGGCAAAGCTGAGGTCAGCCTTTAGGGGAGATACAGAACTCAGTGTGGCAGAATTTCAGAAATCTGCAAATCAGCAAATTGCAGCAGTCTGTCAGGACCTTCCCTTTCTGCCTAATGAGATCTCCTCCTCTCCTTGCAACATCAGAATTTTCTTACCTGCTGCTCTTCCTTAATTTCAGCATTGGTGCCCTTAACCCATCTTCCTTCTCCCTCCTGCCCACTCCTGTGCCCTCCTTTTTTGCTTCTGAAGTTACTGTTCTTTCAGTCTTCCTCACAAAGTTTTTAATCTTTCTAAAATTAGGCATTATTTTATTATTAATTACCCCTCTCTGGTGTAACATTCAGTGGCCTTGTCAAGGAGGGTCCAACAAGGTGCCACTGATTTCAAGGTCGAGGTTATATCCTGTTCCAAGCTTTTCTTAGGGTCTCTTTCCCTCTGAAATTAGAATAGGAAGAATCTTTTGCCACCTGACAAAACCCTTAGTAGCTGAAATGTGTATAGATAGATTTGTCATCTCTTTACTTGGAGGCATCACTCGGTGCACACAGTGATCTGGTAATTAGCTGCTGTTTGTAAAGTCTCTGAATATTTCTTAATTGTTACATAATGAACCATTTTTAAATTGCATTTGCCTGGCTTGCTTAGCTTTGTGTAGGTCTCAGATGAGCTAGAAGTGAATGGATGTAACTCTTGTGCTGTGTAGCAGAAGAGAGATGGTAGTAGTACACTCCTCTGATGCTGGGCTCTACTCAAACTATGGTCTCAGCAGCCTCCGCTCATCCAGCAGCTTCAGAATGTTTTGATATTTCCCAAGCTGAGCTCAAGACTGGAATATTTCACTCAATCTAACCTTGTAATTTCTAGCAGAATCCCCAAGTAACGTGGCTCACTCCAAAATTCTTTCTTGTCACTTGTCAGAAGAATTTAATAACAGAGCACTCTACTGAAGTGCTGGTAAAAAGATTTGATTGTTTTTCCATCATCTTGGAACGTTCCTTTTCAATTTCATTCTTGGCTAAATTGGAACAGTGGCACAACTGTCTCAGGATCAAGTTGTGAGCAATCCTGATAGGAAGCTGTTCTTTCTGAGCACTGCAAAGTGATACCTTGATCTAGTCAGTAGGCAGGAATTAGTCCTGCTTCCCCATAAGGCTGCTGGTGGGAAGTGCAGTGAAGTCAGACTGATCTCATACTGACTTTGGTAGATCTGGCTGAATGGTGGAATATATTTATTTGCATATCTCTAATTGAATTCCTTAGGAAGAGGCAGCTGGATACTTCTGATCTGGGCTTAATGCTTAGATGCCACCAAGAAGGGCAGAACTGATAGCTTAATTTTCTTAATTTTGTATCTTAACGAATAAGAATTTCTTATTGATCTGAGTTTGACCTTTGTTGCTGGTTTTTTTTCATCTTTTTTTCCCCTTTGTCATTAAAGGAGAGCACTGACTCTAGGAATACTGCGAGATCCTGGCTCTGAGGTTGAAGACAGACAATACCAAATAGATCTGCAGTCTCTAAACATTGGTACTGCTCACTGGAATCAGCTGAAACCAGAGAAGGAAAGTGGAAAAGGAGGGGTTTTGACAGAAAGTGAAAGAAATTCTCAAAACCCAGCTCTTGAATGGAACATGGCCAGCAGGTAGGAAGGGGGTTTTATCATTTCTAGAGCTGCATAGCACAACCACTGCAGATACTGTTCACAGTCTGCCTGAACCAAAGAATTCTCTCTTGGTTTGGCTTTACCTTACAAGCACATTTCCATGGACTTTTGGATTATACATTTGAAATGCATCTTACTGTTCTTGTTACACCCTAGCTACTGTCTGCCTTTGTGTTCATTATAAGCTCTTTTCTTAGTGGCTTGGCCACAAAAATAACTCCAGGGCTGAGACTTCAGCTTCTCAATCTACAAGCAATAGGAGGTTTGGGGGTTCTCCTAATATATATTTTTTAATTATTGTTGAACTTTGTTTGTATTTTTACAAAGCTTGAGTGAAACCAGCTTAGACATTTCTAAGGTAAGGGAGGATAAAATAGAACATTTCCTATTGGTTCTGAACTGCTTTTTTGTGCTTCTGTAACTAAAAGCAGATGGATTTTGAGGAGGAGATATTTCCACTGAGTTTCCCTTGTAGTAGATTGTATGATGCACATGCCCAAAGCCCAGCCCCCTAGTCAAACAGACTTGACAGATAAAGCAACACTTGGGTGGAATTTCAATTTTTGCAAGATTTTGCATACGAAACAGGGGGTATTTAATTGCCAATTCGTGAAAAATATGAACTGTTATTTTTAGTTTTAACATACTTTTATACTTAAACTATCTAGCTGGGTTTTCTACAGGCTGTGCAGCAGTCAGCATGTTTGACATGTTTTTTACTGCTTTACATTTTCCCAGGCTGTGTGGCAGTCAGCATTTCCAACTGTCAAGAATAAAATCTGATGGCTAAGAGCAAGCTTTCAAAAGTTAGTTTGTGGCTTTAGAAGCATTTCTCCTAAAAGATGCCTGTTTGCCCACACATTTATCTATTTATTTTCATTTAAAGCCCTTCTATCTATTTCATGCAAAGCTAATCCCCCCCCCTTTTTTTTTTTTTTATGAAATGGGTACATAATTTTATGATTCCTGAGAGAAAATTCCTGTCTGAATTGAGGGATGTGCTCCTAAATGTGATACAGCAAACCAGGCAGAATCGTAAGGAAAGACAAAAAATGGAGCTGTAGGTTTAATTCTTTAATAAAAAGGGAGATAAGAGGATTCTCAGAGATTTTTCTGGGAGTGGGGCAAAAGAAGCTACGAGTGGCACACAGCTTGGGCCTTGGAAGGGGTTTATTGATGGAAGACCAAGAGAGCAAATCAGCTCACTCTGGAGAATTGCATGCAGGAAGAAGAAGTTATCAAGAAGAAATTCCAGTTTATCACTGCAAAACAGGAGACAGGAAAAGCAGGTCTAACCAAAATCATTAACTTTTACTTTCTGTTGTGCAATACAGTATTTTATTTCAGGTTGAGTTGGTTCTAAGGAGAAAGTTGGTGTGAGTGTTGGCTTGGGCTTGTGGCTTAACATTGCACTCATTTACCACGGGTCTTTCTGAGGATGTTCACTTTGTAATTCTGAGGTGCTGTGTGGAATCCAACTTCTGTTCAGCTTCAGCACAGATAGCAGCCATTAGTTTTCCATTCCCATTTCTAAAACCATTACTCTCTCTTTCTTTTAAGATTAGAGTTGTAAAAATTCTGGAAGGGATTCTTTTATAATTTAGTCTGCTGGGTTGAAATTTGGTCTTGTTTTAAAAATTTGCATGAAAATGGAATTACTCAAAAAAAAAAAAAAAAGTCTATGGATATCATCCAAACAAATATTTGAAATCTCTTGACATCATTTTATCATTTATATGCTTGAACAATCTTTAGACAGAAGTTAATTCTTCAGATTTTCCCACCATGTTTTCTGGACTTCAGTCTTGCTAGCACTCAACATCTGATGGGTTTGCATTTGTGGTCAGCTTTTACACTGTCACTTGGAAAGCCAGCAGTCTTCCTTGGAGACCATTTCAGGGTAAAACCTCTCAAGAGGGCTGTTGTGAGGTGCTGCTGAGATGCCTCCACAGGACACCCCAGGAGGAGCAGGGGAACTGGAGCACTCTGGTAGGGTGGATGCTGTCTTCAGGAAAAAACCCATCCAAATGCTGTGCTGCACTGAGGATCAGGGATCATAACTCTTGCTATTGTGAAATGCTTCTGCTTCACTGTAGATGTTATAAAAAGCTCCCTAATGGTGTAATATATAAAAAGAATACTGGAAACAGACAGTTCTAATAAGGTTATGTACAAATGAAACCTGTCCACGTTTATTCCCTTTACCAAACAGCATGTGGGGAACTGGGAGTACTTAACCAAAAGGAGTTTTCTTGATTCAAAACTGCTTTTTCAGCTTGCAGACCTCCTCCTCCTCCCTCTCCCTCCTCTCAGTGGAAAAAACAACAGCCCTGAAGGAAATAAAGAAATATATCCTCTCCTGAGACCTCGCCCCCATCCCTGTGCAACCCTTCAGCAGCTCCCAGCAGAAATTTCTGCTTCCTGCAGCCTGAATAAACTCTGTTGAAAGAAAAAAAAAAGAAAAAAAATTGAGCTTAAAAGCATTACTTCTCTGAATGAGGTAATGAACTGAGTGTGGCAATAGACTGCATTACAGTTTTGTCCTTGGCATACCACCATCTGGAACAGCTCTCTGTGCCTCTCAGTGAGTACATCAGGGAGCCAGGCATCCAGTGTACAAAACTGAATAAAATACCACTCTAGCTTTGCAGGGGTCCTCAGATGGGACTTCTGTAGACTTTTCTTTGAATAGATTTGTAATTTTCATGTTTTTGGAGAAAGTTAAAGTGCAGCTTGCCATGCTCTGATAAGGAACACCAGAAAAAATGGACCTCTAGATCCATGTGCAGGGAGGTGAAACAGGGGCATTCCTGGTGAATCTTTGGGAATAGAATGCAATACATTAGCATTCAGGACTGTGTTGCAGTTGCTGTGTTTATTGTACCTGAAGCCATGCTTGGACTCATACTGTACACAGTGTTACTCAGTAAGGTGGAGTATGTTACTGTATTAACCCATGGCAAAGAAATTATTATTTTTATTTTTTCAAGTGTCAAAATTCTTTTTCAGGATTCATCCCTCTAGACAGTAGACATCCATGGCATAAATTCTTCATTTTCATTTGTGTATTGAATGCATACACATTTCTTCCCGAGCTGTCTATCTTTAAAGTATGTAAGGACAGAAACTTGCTAATATAACTCAATATAATTAAGAAGAATGCAGACATTTCCAAGTTTCACATCTAAGTTACATGTAGCTCTTAATGGCCAGTATTTTCCATTTGCTTCAGTTATTTTTTTTCCATGTGAGAAGGCCAAGTTATAGTTCTTCTTGTGCATTTTCACAGCTTATCCAGTCTCACATCATCACACCTCCTTAATTAGTGCAACATCATCCCTTTGGCAGTCCTTCCTTCTCATATAAATTCAAAGTGCTTCTGAGAGGATATCATCATATTTGATGTAACAAAATGTTATTGCTTTCAATACAAAATTCTGTTCTCTTTTTTTTCTCTCTCTTCTTCCTACATTTTTTATCATGTTGATCATTAGATACGTCTCTCCTATCAGGGTACTTCCAAACTCCTGTTTCTGTCCATCTCTCCCTGTGTGTCTTCTCTCATTTGCTTTGACACTTCTCAGACCTCATCACACCTGCTACTGGGGCTGCCACATGGAACTTTCAGAAGCAGCACTTTCTTGCTCACCCCTGGGCTAACCTCTGTGTTCTAAAGGCATTTCCAGTGAGCATCCACAACGTTATTGCAGGATCTTCTTCCAACTCTTTCTGAAAAAATTCAATGTTATGATGCTGTAATAGGAAAACTCTTTAAGACAGCTTTCAGCTTGCCACTGGAGGAATATTATTATATTGCTGTGCTGCTGTTCCCTTTTACTTCCCTGTCTCTGGGTGTGGTTTTCCTTGTACATGAATTGTAAGCCTCTGAGGACAGAGGCTATTTTTTCCTGCGTTTTTATGGTGTGGATCTGTGGTCCATAGCAAGAGTTGCTGTTATTGTGCAGATACAACCCAAATTCAGCACTGAGTAAGAGACACCTCCAGGCCTTCCCACAGCTGCTTTGCTGCCTCCTTGCTTGGCATTAGCATCTGGCCTTTCAAATGTGCTGCACTTTTAAGTGTAGATGATCAAGTGCTTTAACATCTCTAAAAGTACTAGCTCTTGCTTTTTTTTTTTTTCCCAAGACAAATCCAGAACAGCTGCAGAGATGAAGCATGGCATGGCTGTGCTGCAGACGCGGAGCCATCGTTAGGCTCTTCACAATCCACTTTCTTCATAAGCTCATGTGGCCTACACCTGTGTGAAGTTATCGGTGCACTTAGGTGCAGTGGGGAAGACTTAATAATTCCAAGTGGAATTTGTTTCTTTGTTCCCTTTGTGCTTTCTCATATCCTCTTCCTCCATTCCTTCATTATTTACTCTGCTCTGTTTGCCTTCTGTTTGTACTTACAATTATTTTGCTAATACCTGATTTGGCCGAGCTTCAAATTCACCAAGTAGAAATGTGGGAAGTTGGGCGGGACGTGGATACCACGTGAGGGTGGTTGAACAAAAAACCAAACAGCTAACCACCAGCAAAAAAAAAAACCTGACACCCCCCCACCCCCTCCTCAAAAAATCAATTTGTGGTACCAAAAAAGTCCTTGAAGATGCAGTGTACTGGGTATTTAGAATAACATTAGAAAATTGGAGTATGTCTGAGGTGAGAAAACACTTTGAAAAATGATTGAAGAGAGCTAGTTTTGGTTTTCAGTTTAGCAATTAACTTCCTTTTACAACTGTTCCAGATATTGAAATCATACTTCTTAGCATTTTTATACCCTTTCAAGTGGAAGTTTTCTAATAGCTGTTTGTTCTTTGATAGAATCTTTCTACTACTTAGCTCATTTTCCTCAAAAACAAAGGCATTTATTTCTCATCCTTATGAGCAGGGGAAATAGGATTTGGGTAGAAAGCCATCTGGTTTCAGTTGCAAATGAAGGTGATGGCAGCTACAGAAGCATTTGTAGAACTGGCAAAATCCAAGAGCAGCTGAAGATGTGTGCTACCCGCTAACGGGCCTGCTTTCTCATTTGAGGGTCTGATTAGACTAATTTTGCTTTAAAAATCATCATTATTGGTCAGCAGAGCTACAGCTGATCAAAATGTTAGAACCTCTCATGTATTTGTCTCAGCAGTGGTAGTGAGGGCCATTTGATGCAAAAGTTGACTAGACTTGGGCTTTGTAAGGGCTGGCTTTGTGCTCTGTAGCATCTGCTGCTAACTTCTAAATGTATTTCTAATTGTATTTTACACTCTAAATAAATGTAAAAGCTTTGAGGCCTACCCACATCTGACAGCTGAAACTCCTTTATAGGTTGCCATGCTTTCTGCAGGTTTGGAGGATGGTTAAGCAAATTGTTAGTAGAATTTGAAAGCATCAAAATGGAAATAGCCTGAGCAGTTACTAGTAAGCTATGGATTTTTTAGCCTTTTGAAGTTGACCGAATTCAAGTCACGTTCTGATATCTATTTGATTACTTTTTAGCCTAACTCTTGGCTAAAAACTCTGTCAGAGTATTTTTCAGTGGGATCCATTTCAAATGCCTTGTTTATGGCAGTAAGGTGGCTGGCTCTACAGCTCTTCCTCTCTCTAGCTCACTGGGGTGATTTGTGCTGGTGTCTTCTGTATCACGGTGTCATTTGGTCTTGTTTTCTTTATTTTTCATGATTTAGGGTATGCTTTCCACCTGCATTGGTTCAGAGTTGATCATTTTCTGTGTTGTAAGCACAGGAAAATTTACCTTGAACCAATAACTTCTTGATGACTTAGAGAGTTTTTCTTGCTGAAATGCAGGCATTCAGCATTTCTAGAAATGATGATAAGGAGAAATAATTATCAACAACCTATCTTGATGGAAGAGTTCTCCCAGGAATTTTAACTGTATCCTCTTTCAGTGTCTGAACACCATCTTGATATCATTACATTATTTTTTTTTTTTCCCCCTGATCAGAGGCTCTCAGATGGCATTTTGTGGCAATAGTTTATTTGACCTGACCTAGAAGATTCTGACTATTTGGAATGTGTTGTCATAAGCTATTAGTGATCCATCTAGAACAGAGTTGTGCCTCTAGGCTTATATTTGGTTAAAGTTAAAAAAAATAAACACTCAGCTGGAAAACAAATGTAATTATCAAGTTTAATAGCACAAATATTCTTGGCAAGCAAATGCTGATACACAGATAAAAATGTATCAGCTAAGAACAACCCGTGACAGGTAGAGGAAGACTCACATCCCTCCATTCCAGGGCATTTTCAACTACTTGGGCAGTAATTCTGTATTTCATGAGTGAGCCCTGGAGTTTTGTGCAATTTGCTAGTTTAGTTTTTTTGTGTCTTTGACTTTTCTGACAGTTAGTGGTTGTGTGCAAATTTTTTTTCACCACAGAGTATGAATGCATCAATTAAAATATTATGCAGGCTTTGGTACAGCTGGTCATAAAGTGAAGAGCATCCACAGCAGGTTTGAAGAATACTGATCATAGAGTTTGCATCTTTGTTCAAATGATTTTGCATAGCTTGTTAAACAAGAGTAGAAGCAACATTGAGTATCAGACTTGTCTACCTGGAGATGGATTGAAGAAGCAAATATTTAGCAATGCTTTTTCTCTGAAGTTATTGTAGAAGTCTGCCTTCAGGATTGGAATTAATGTGATTTATGATTTTTCTCATGATTTTTTCAAATTTTTTATAATTTCATGCTTATTGAGGTAGCAGTCAAATGCCAAACTGGTCTTGAAGCAGTTTTGTGCTGCATGCTGGATTTTAAGAAGAATATGAGAGTCTAGAATGTAGTTTCATCTTTTCTTGGTTTTCTTCTTTTTTTTTTTTTTGTAGCATAAGGCGACATCAGGAGAGGAGAGCAATTTTAACTCCAATTCTCACAGATTTCACTGTTCGGATAACTGCAGCTCCTGCAATTATTTTTACAAAAGTTGATGCTGCAGAGAACTTACACCCAGAGGTCAGTATAAAATATCAGAACTATAATAACTTCTAATATATGGATAATCTTCATATTCTACTGTTCCACCATTTGAAGTGTCCAGGTGTGTTTTCAAATACAGAAATCTCCAACTGGGATAAAAAGGAAGTTTTGTTCACTAGCTGAAATACTTTCTCTCTCTGCTGGAGAAAGAGTTTGATTATAGCATTATGTTTATAGCATCATTTCTTTATAGCATTTGCTATCAAAAGCAGCCTGTCCAGAGGCTGATAAAAATCAAATCAAATGGGGCCGCCATTTTGTGGGGTGGGGGTCTCCATTTTGTGGGAAGGGACGCCATTTTGTGGGCGGGGGTCTCCATTTTGTGGGGCGGGAACGCCATTTTGTGGGAAGGGACGCCATTTTGTGGGCGGGGGTCTCCATTTTGTGGGAAGGGAACGCCATTTTGTGGGGCGGGAACGCCATTTTGTGGGCAGGGCCACTATTCAGCTTGGTCGTGGTTAGTCTGTGAGCATGTTACATGGCAGAAGGTGCTGCCTCACTCTTTGGCAGTGGTTTATACCTCAAGAGTTGAAAACATTTTGTGTAGGGGAAGTTTTTGTCAGCTCACAAGGAATATTTCTCCTAACACTTCCCTCCTGGGAAGAGCAAAACCAGTGCAGGAGCATAGAATGTATTAGGTGTGTATTGCAGTGTGTGGCTGTTGGGAAAGAATAGCTAATGGGGATAGAAACAATGCATGGAGAGCTTCATCTTCAGTGTAAAGGGGCACCCCAAGGGAAGATGGACAATTATTTCATTTTAAAAAGAAATGGAATCGGAGAATGCTTTGGGTTGGAGGACTTGATATAGAAATTAAATGCTTAGAGGGTGAGTAGAATGCACAGAAGTTATTCAGTTAAAAATATTTCTCTGAACTTTACTAATGCTTAAATTCAAGAATTTCAGTGTTTTCTGTACACGCATTCTTGTTATCTATTCCTTGGATGATATTCCCTGATGAAGGGATCTAGTTGAGCTTATCCAGAGCTTGAACACTGTGCAGCCTTCCCATGAGAAGGGGCAGTACTCACGAAGCAACCCTTCTGCATTGGGTCTGGTTTTCATCTCTCACCAGCAGTGGCCATCCAGCTAGCTTGGCCAAGGCATTGACAGTGGGCTTCAGGCAAAAAGAAATCAATTGATTTGAGGCTGGTGATTAGTGAGTTCCAACGATTCCATTATATGTCAAGCAGCATTTGTGTTTAAAACAAAACTTTTAAAAAATCCAAGATAAAATAAATATCCTTTTCTTGGAAGGAAAGGAAAATTGGAGTCTTTGCCAAGGAAATTAAAACCAGAACATGATAGTCCGCTCTGATACTACCAAGAAATGGAAACAAGACCTTACACATGAGATAATGTTCTTGCAAAATTGTCTTAATAGTTAAGGATAAAATGCATCCTTGTTTAGAAGGCGAAGACACCACTTTCTCCTTAAAAGCCCAAATTAATAGAATATACAGTGTTGAAGCATTGATAGCAGGAGAGAATCACAGTCTAGTTATATACAAATTGAAAGTTATTTCCCCAGTAGTTGCCATCTAGTGATTTCCCTTACTTTCTCCACAGGAGATTTTGGTGTGTGGGCATTCTTTGGAGGTGAATGTGACAACAAACCTGGATTTCTTTCTCAGTGTGGCTCAAGTACAACTTCTTCAGCAGCTGGTACAAGCCAATATTGTTGGACTGGAACCTTCCAGAAGCACCACTGAGGTAGGTTTTTCACTGTTTTCCAGCTGGTTTGGGGTATTTTTAGAGTACCATAACTCTGATCAGTTGTTCGCATCATCTAGACAAAAATTAAATACATGTTTCATTATTGTTGGTTTGATCAGCTTTAAAATGCATTCTGATGTTGTGCTAATGATAGGATGAGTGCTGTTTTAACAAGATTATTAGTCAAGATTTTAACAAGAATATTAGTTCTGAAACATCTTGTATACAAAGGTAATTATGTAAATGATGAAGGAAAGAAATTTTGAAGTAGATTTTTGAGATTGATTGGTATTTAACTTTTATGGAAGCTTTGGCATCTTGTGAGTACACAGGCTGCACTGTAAAGCCAGTAAACAATAAAATTTTCTCTGTGCCTGGCAACCACTTTTCAGATGAACTGTCATCACTCAAGTCCCTAAGATTCATTCCACCTCTGAATATTCTCATACTTCTTCAGCAAGAATGGTGATGGGTCCTTCATCTTCAAACAATTATCTCTGTTTTTTTCTGGAACTGTACAGTGTTCAGGAACCATCTCTTGAATTTGTCATTCTTCTTTCTTTCTGAAAGCTGAGAACCTCAGTTTGTATTGAATGACAGTCACTAACCGTGCCAGTCTTGTAAGTTTAGATTATTAAATGTCTGAGATCATTAAAAAAATAATAGATTGTGGAAAAGAAAGTGAAAATTTGCCCTAAGAAAAAAAATATCTTAAAAACCAGCATCTAGGCAGGCTGACAGCATCTGTAGGACAGTAGAGTTGATGTGTGACAAGGCAGTAGTTTCACTGGTTGCTAGACCGTGGAGAAATCTACAGACATAAGAGCAAAGGGAGAGTTGAAGAGCAAGACAGAAGCAGCTCTTCCAGGGCTCTGGAAGCTTTTCTCCTGCCTTTCCTGAACCTGCCGGATTCCGCACGCAGCGGAGTCTCGGTGGAAGCCAGGAATGCTCTGGAGCAGCCAAACCACTTCTCTTCCTCTCTGCTCACCCTGTCAGAACCACAGACGTTGCTTGTATCTCTTAATCCAGGCATCACATCACCCCCCACTCTTTTATCTCTTCCCAAGGAGAGAGGGAAATCAAGGGTGTTGTTTCATTACCACGTTAAACCGTGAAAGATGTAGAAAAGAAATGCAATGTATCTTTCTTTTCTTTGGCTGCTTTGCAGCCACAGGGCCTCTTTTGGAGACATTATAAACGAGCATATATGGGAATATCTTCAATAAATAGTTGGTGGAACACTGTTTTCCCATTGTCAGTGGAATGGATAGAATCAGAAAATGTCAATGGATGCCAAGAATTTTAATTCTGAGTTGGCGCCATGCAGAAGTGCTGCAGGAAAATCAATTTACTACATAATTTCAGAAAGCTTTGTGTTGACTCCATCCCAAGATACCTATTTGTTCTTCACGGAGATCTCCCCTGCGTTATTGAGGTCTCCTCTAATGTGTAATGGGAGCATTTCTGGTTCAAGGTGGTATTTATCTTCAGTAAGTTACAGAACTATATCTCGATTTCCTATACTGAAAATGTTGGTTACTTTTTGTTGAGTTCTTCAGTGTTCTATAGTCTGATATGTCTATATGAAGCTACCCCACCCTCTAATATATGCTCATTGCTTGATATCCTCATGTTTTTGCTTTAGTGGGTAGAGAGAAATGTAATCTGTTCATTGTAGGTGGCTGTTTTGCTCTTCATGAATGAAGTCCTGAGCCTGCACATGGCTATTCAAACTTCACACCAGCTAATCATTTCATTGCAAAAATCAAAACATGATTACTCTGATTTTAGTGTCCAGTGGGGTTTTTTCCCCACCCCGTGGTCTGCAAGTTAGATCATGGTAAGGCATTATTTGCCTTTTAATAATCATAGGTTGGAAAAGACCTTTAAGAGCATCGAGTCCAACCATTAACTCTACCAAGTCCACCACTCAGCCATATCCACTGGCACCACACCTACACAGCTCTTAAACATCCAGGGATGGTGACTCAGCCACATTCCTGAGCAGCAGGTTCATCCAGCATTGCAGAGAGAATTATAGAGATACACAAGGCATTACATAATTGAAAATGTCAGAAAACATTATTCAAGGCTGAATGTTAGGAAAAATCTTGTTTGTTGTAGAACATTGCTGAGGGACATGACAAAAAGCTGATGAGCTGGAGGTCATTTTCCTGATTTTTCATATCTGGAGAAGGGTACCTGCTGTGGTTTTATGATTGAGCTGGTTCTAATGCTAGAGTTTGTAACTGATTGTAACACATGGAGAAAAGTCCATTCTGCTTGGAAAAGTCCCATGGGATAGGGCTCTGGAGGGCAAGGGGGCCCAAGCAAGCTGGCTAACATTCCAACACCATTTCCTCCAGGCTCAGCATCAGTGCATCCCAAAGAGCAGGAAATCTAGTGAGACAACTAGGAGACCTGCATGGTTGAGGTCCCTTCCAACCCCTGACATTCTGTGTGATTCTGTAACAGCACCCTAGCAGTTTCTAATAGATGTGATTTTGACTTTGGTAAATTCCATTCACCTGCCTTAGATTTCAAAAAATAAACCATGCTTGGTTCAAATGGCAAAAAAATAGTTAATTGCATTCTCTGAAGCCTAAAAATCATTAAGCAGGTAAATCTCTTTTTATTAGATAAAGAGGAGCTTCGTTGTACTAAAACTGCCTGGATTGTGGATTTACCAGCAGTAATTACTTCTGTTCCTCATTAATATCAAGTAATTACCGTATTAAGCCTACTTAAAAAACCCACCATAAATATAGAATACCACGAGATTATTTTTGAAACTAGTGTTTTCAAGCAAGTTAAATACACTTCTTAACAAAATAGAAAACATATTTTAAGGGCTCGGGGATGAACCACATCATTAGGAAAGCCAGAGATGGGGATGCTCTTTGATCTGCATATGCATTCTGCCCACAGAGAAAAAACCCACCCTTAAGTCATAAAGCTAATAGAACATTCCTTCTTCAAGCCTCCTGGTGCATCTTTCTTCTTGATCTCCTACAAACTCTGTTGTTTCAGAAATCCACACATAAGGGTCTTGATTTCCAGTAATCTCAAGCTGACTCAGTGATGATGTTCATACATAGTTCTCCAGGCTTCTTACCGTGCAGAGCTGCTCTGGGTAAGAAAGGAGTAGAAGCAAGGATACGTGCACACTTGTGTCTAGTCCAAGACTTCTCCTGCTTCTCACGAAGCAAATTGTTCTGAAAGGGTTTTTTCCTTTACTTGCTCTCTGGCCCTTTCATAGAACTCTCTGTAGTAAGGTTAAAAACCCATTTTTAGGTGACAGTATTTGGTTCTTCACAGTTGGGCCTTGTCATTATTACTCTGAATAAGTTAAAAGAAAACTTTCTCAGGTTGCTCTTAATTCCTTTTTCCATTCTCAAAGACACTGATCTTCAATATCCATGCCCCGGCATAGATCACTATGAGAATAATCAACTAACCATGAATTATTAAATCAGCCTTGTACTCTTATCATGAGAGTTGATTCATCTAGACTAATTGAGCAATTATTTATCTAGGTGAGGATCATCTTCCTTATCCCACAGAAACTTAATTGTCTAGACACACACTGAACTGAGTTCTTGTTCTCAGCTGGCACATTGCTTATCAATAGTGGGAATCTTTTTATGGCATCATCTTTCTCACAGTTCCCTACAGCCATTATCTTTCTGTATATTGAACATACTTTTCTGTATATAATCCAAGTCTGATGAGAAAACCCATCAAAATGGGGAGCAGATTTGAAGTTAATGAATGATCTTGTAATAATTGTCAGAATTACAATTCTCTTGTAATTCCTTCTCACAAGTAATAGAATTACTTCTGAGAGCCTCCTGCTGATGTATTTATTCTTCGTCCCTGAGGCCTGAGCTGTGAACTAACTTCAGAGAACCAACAGGATTCTCAGCATCTCCTCTCTCTGTTGTACCTGAACAGGGCTCATTCCTAGAAAGCTTATTCTTGAGTATTTAACTGGTTTTATTGGGAAGGATGCACTCTATTAGTGGCTGCATTGAACAGCCACTTGTGGTTCTTCATCTGCAGAAGCTGAAGAGTTTGTTCTTTGAGCTAAAGAAGTGAAGTCTCCTTTATGCAGGCAAGTTGAGCATATTTAACAAACAATAACGTTGCAGTGACAAAGCTGTGGCATTCCCGAATATTCCTCTCCATATTGGTCTCATCTGAATTGTCACTCTTACATCATTAACATTTCATTTGCTTTTTTGTGCTGTGTAAGTGAAGAGGTACTGGGCAAGGGGCTGGAAAGATTTCCAGGGTTTAAGGATTCTGGATTCCAGCAGATTGAAAGCAGGTGTCTCTCCAGACTGTGTCCCGCTTTTGGCACATCGCTCATTAAGAAAACCTATGCCAGTGAAATTAATTCACACCCAGATGTTTAGTACCACAAAGGGATATGACCTGCTTGACACCAGTCACTGGAAGGAAACATTTTTTCTTTTGATGTTTTGCATTAGGTACTATGGATATTACACATGTGTCTCACACACTCAAAATAAAACTGATTTTCTTATATAAACTTTACATAAATGCACACTCATCCCTGCTGTTCAGCCAAGATAATTAATCTTTTTTAGAGAAATGTAGGGTTCTCCAGGAGTGTCTGGATTCATTTAGTAGTGGACATTGTATTCAAAACCAAAGTAATTTCTCTTTCTGAGTCAAATCTGAAACAATGTTAAGACTGTATTATTAAATTTTCTGTAAATGTACTGATAGTAAACATAAGGCAATAATACTAGTGATTTATTTTTTTAAAGTATCACAGTTATAGTAAATGGATTTTTTTTTTTTTTTTCTAGCCCTGCTTTTAGCTTTAGGGACTATATGTGCATACATGAATTTGAAGTGTGAAATTTCAAATTAT